>MU382789.1:0-14178 GCA_022495115.1 Xylaria castorea | reverse complement strand
CTAACCCTAACCCTAACCCTAACCCTAACCCTAACCCTAACCCTAACCCTAACCCTAACCGCTCCGCCCTCCATCACGATTCCGTTTACGCTTACTGTTACGCTTACCCTTCCAAATGAAAATCTCCCTCTTCTTAATAAAACATACTATAATAAACATTTTACTTGTTAAAAACACTATTTATATTTATAATATACGTTTTTAAAATTAAATAACTTTTTTTTTTTAATTATACGCTTAACCGTAAACATATTTCTTGCTAACAATTAATAACTTACTTTTTTTAATTTAATAACTTTTATAAATATATTACTTTTTTTTTTTTATTATACACTTTTTTATAAACATACTTTTAACTTTTTTAACTACGTTTAACTTTTACTTTTTTTATTACGTTTAACTTTTACTTTTTTTACTACGTTTAACCTTTACTTTTTTAACTATATTTAACTTTTACTTTTTAAAAAACAACTTATTAAACATTATATTATTTGCTTTTTTTAATAAAACGTTTTGTTAAACTTAAATAACTTGCTTTTTTTAATAAAACATTTTATTAAACATTAATAACCCGCTTTTTTTAATAAAACATTTTATTAAAAATATATAACTTTTTTTTTTTTATTAACTACTTTGTTACAACATTTATAACTTACTATTTTTTATATATTAACTTTTTATATATATATTACTTTTTTTTCTTTTTTATTATTTACTTTTTTGTTAACATATTATCCTTTTTTATTTATTAACTTTTTATTAACATATTTATTATTTTTTTATATTAATTAAACATTTTTTTAAACATTTATATTTAACTTTTTTTATTATTATATTTTATTATTAACATTTTACGTATTTTTTTTTATTAAACTTTACGCTATAATTATATTTTTTTTTTTTTTTTTTTTATTTTTTTGCTAAACAATATTTACTTTTTTTTTTTTTATATTATATTTTTTCGATAAATTTATTACTTATTTTTTAAAAAAAAACTTTACTTTAAAACATATACTTTTTCCTTTTTTATATAACATTTTATTATATATATATTACTTTTTTTTTTCGATTAAACAACCTATTATATATATATTTTTTTTTTTCTTTTTTTTTTTTACGCCGCTATATATATATATGTTTTATTTTTCTTTATAAAACTTTATACTTTTTATATTATACTTTTTTTTTACTCCTTATTTTATTATTTTTTTATATTGCTCTTTTTATTTAATAAATTATTTAACTATTATTATATTTTTTTTTTTTTTATATAATAACGCATTATAATAAACTTTTTATTTTATTTGTAAAACTTTTTAATATAAACTTAATTTTTTAACCTTTTATTAAAACACGCTTTTATTAACAAAAAACAACTTTTTACTATTTTTATTTATTTTTTTCTTTTTTATATAATTTTTTTTTTTTAACTTAAATATTTTACTTTTTATATAACTATAACTTTATAACTTAAACTTTTACTTTATAAATTTAACTTTTGCTTTTTTACTATTACTTTTGCTTTTTTAAAATAACTTTTACTTTTTTAAAATAACTTTTGCTTTATAACAATAACTTTTACTTAACAAATTTAACCTTTATTTTATAACAATTACTTTTATTTTACAAATTTAACCCTTGCTTTTTTACTATTATTTTCGCCCTACAAATTTAAACCTTGCTTTTTTATAATAACTTTTACTTTTTTATAATTACTTTCGCTATTTTATTATTATTTTCGCTTTATTAATTTAACTTTTACTTTATAACAATAACTTTTATTTTTTTATAATTACTTTTGCTATTTTACTATTACTTTTGCTTTATTAATTTAACTTTTACTTTATAACAATAACTTTTATTCTTTTAAAATAACCTTTGTTTTACAACAATAACTTTTATTTTATAATAATAACTTTTATTTTACAAATTTAACTCTTGCTTTTTTATTATTACTTTTGCACTATAAATTTAACTTTTGCTTTACAACAATAACCTTAATCCTTTTAAAATAACTTTTGTTTTACATTAATAACTTTTACTTTATAAAAATAACCTTTGTTTTATAACTATAACTTTTATTTAACAAATTTAACTTTTATGTTATAATAATTACTTTTACTTTATTAATTTAACTTTTATTTTATAACAATAACCTTTATTTTTTTAAAATAACTTTTGCTTTATAACAATTACTTTAACTTTAAACTTATTATTGTTTACTGTAAATAAATTACTTTATTTTTTATATATTTGCTTTTTTTAATTTAAAACATTTTATTATTGCTTTTTTTTCTTTTTTTCGTTATAACATATACTACTATATATATATAACTTATCCTTTTTTATTTAATCTTTTATTTAAATATATACTGCTTGTTTTTTATAATAACTTATTTTATTTTATTTATATTACTTTTTTTTCGTTATAAAAGCTTTTAATATTAAACTTTATTTATTTTTATATAAATAATACACTATTTTAATATATAAACATGTTTTTTTATAACAAACTATTTTTTTGCTTTAATTAACATTATATTTTTAATATAACACTTTTTTTTTTTTATAAAATTTTTAATTTATTTATAACTATTATTTATATATAACTATAATACTTTTTTTTTATTTTTGTTAACTTATTTACTTTTTTATATACTACGTTTTTTTTTTTAATAAAACGCGCTATTATAAACATACATTATTTCTTTTTTTTAATACATTTTTTTTTTAAACAATCCATATTTTTTTTTGTATACACTATAATACTTTATATATAACTATATTTTTATTTAATACAAATCTAACTTTTATAACATACTTTATTTTTTTTTATAAAACATATTGCTATATTTATTTTACTTTTTTTTTATACGCTATTTTTATTACAACAAACATTTGTTTTTTAATATATTATTTTATTTTTTATAACTTTTCTTTTTTTTTTTATACACTTTTTTTTTATTTTACTATTTTATTTATAAAAACATTTTTTTTTTTAAACCGTTTAACTTTTTTACGTTAACTTTTTTTTTTTTTAAAATACTATATTTTAATAACATTTTTATTTTTATTTTATATAAACTATTTTTATAAAATATACTTGTTTTATATATTTTCGAACGTTTTTTTATTTTTTTCGTTCTTTTTATTTTTTTTATAGTTTTTTATTGTTTTAAACTTTTCTGGTTATTTTTTTTATTACTTTTTAACTATATATTGTTTTTTTATAACCTTTTTTATGTTAACTTATTTGCTTTTATAACATTTTGTTCTTTTTTTTATATTTTAACCGTTTATATAAATAAAACAACTATTGTTTATAAAAACATATTTTAAAATAATATTGTTGTTTTTTATTAACAAACTATATTGTTTTAATAAAACTTAAACGTTATTATAATAAAAACTACTTTTATGCTTACTATTTTTTTTTTTAACGTTAAAACAATTTTTTTTTGCTATATATTTTATTAAAATATAATATATTTGTTTTTTATAATAAACTAATATATATATACTTAAATGTTAAATAAAATAATAACTTTTTTATATTTTATAATATTTTACTGCTGTTTTTATTGTTTTTATTTTTATATTTTTAATTTATGTTCTTTTTTATATTATTTAAAATAATTGTTGCTTTTTATATTTTTATACGTATTTTTTATACATTTTTTTATTGTATTTAATCCGTTGTATAATTTGTTTATATTACTTATATATTATATAACTTTACATTATTTTAAAATAGTATACTTTTTAATATAATAATTAATGCTATATTTAAATCTTATTATATTTTTTTTTAATTGTTTTATTTATAACAAATAATACAATATAAAAACATATACGTAAATATATTTTATATTATTTTGTTTAATTTGTAACGTTTATAAATTGCTTTTTATAATATAAACATTTTGTTATAAAACATGTTGTAAACTTTACTAAAATTTTATTCTTTTTTTAATAAAACATATGTTTTTATTATATATTATTATTTAATAAAACGCTTTTATATATAAACATAAACTTGTTTTACTATTTTTCCACCTTTTTTTAACATTAACTATTATATACTTTTTATATAAATATACTTTATTGTTTTAATTAATTGCTTTTAAATTAACTTATTTTATGTTTTAATACTATTTTATAATATATATGTTTTTTAATGTTTTGCTGCTTTTTATCGTTTTTACATTTTGTTATTGTTTACTTAAAATGTAGCATATTAAACAACGTTATACTATTTTTTATTTATTACATTATATACTTTCTTTTTTATAATTAACAAGCTTTAACTAACTTTAATATATATATATATAATAAATTATACTTATAATTTATTATTATTACGTATATATTAAAATAATATAAAACTGTTATGTTAATACTATAGTATATTTTTTATTTTATATAAACATATGTTTAAATTATGTTTTATTTAATTTATTGCATTATATAGCTTAATATAACAAACTATGCTATAATTTGTTTTATTTGTTTGTTAACTTTTTAATTTTTTAAACATATATTATAAAATAATTTTACTAACTTATTTGTTTTAATTTTTGCTTATTATATTTTCGTTTTTAACTTGCTTACAAAATACTTTAAATATTTATTACTTTCGAAATTAATTTTTTTATTTAAATTTAACGTTGTTTAAAGCTCGTAATTAAACTTTTTTTTGTTAAATGTTGCTATATATGCCGCTATTTTTTTTACTAAGATTTTATTATAATTGTATAATTTTTTTAGTGTTTTTTTTTTATAATTTTTTTTTTGCTAATATTATATATTATAAACCGCTTGCAGCATTTTATAGTTAAAACAATTAGTAAACTTTTATATTTTTTGCTTTATAAATATTATATTAAACTATTTTATAACTTATATACTTGCTTTTTAACGTTTTTTTGTTTGCTTATATATTTTTGCATTATATTATTATTTTAGCTTATATTTATATATTTTATTAAAATACGTAAAACAAATATTATATAATAACTTAAGCACTAGCAACTAATTTTTAAACTGTTGCTACTTTTTATGCTTTATTATAATAGCTATACGTTTTATTAGCACTATTTGTTTTTTGCTTTTTTTATTGTATTAAATGTTAAACCAAATTATTAAATCTATTGTTATTTTAATGTTTTTTATAACAGCTTTTATGTTTTTGTTTGCATATTTGTTATTGTTATTTTTTTTATGCTTAGCAAGCTTTTTTTTTAACGCCTTTTAATTTTAAAGCTCGTTTTTTCTTTCGAGCTTTTGTTGTTTTTTTTTTTTTTCTTTTTTCCCGTTTTTCCCGTTTTCCTTGTTTTTTTTGTTTTTTATACTTGTTGCCCTACTTTTTACCCCGTTTTTTTCGTTTTTTATATTTGCCGCCCTACTTTTTATTTTATTGCTGCTAAACTTTTTATTTAAGCTGTCCTTTTAGCGTTTTTAGCATATGTTATACTATTATTTGCTTTTTTTGCAGCTTATTTAGTTCGTTTGTTTGTTTATAATCTTGTTTAATATTGTACGCTAGTACTATATTTTTTTAACGAACTTTTTTATGTTTTAATTTAGCAAAAGCTTATTTTGTGCTAACTATTGCGCACTTTTACTTTTAATTTAGCTATATTGTCCGCTTTAAATAGCATGTTATACTTAGTTCAATATTTTTATTAATATTAGCTACTTTTTGTTTTTTAATAGTATAAGCACGCTTTTATATAAAATAACTGCTAGCATATAATTAAAACTAACTGCGTTACTTTTATTGCTATAACTATTGCTAGCCTGCTTGTTTTAAACGTATATAATAATTGTTTTACTAGGTTTGCTATTATAACTTACGTGCTTGCTTTTTTGTATATAGTTTTAAAGCTACTTTAGTACAACTATATAAATAATTTTATAAATGTTAAGCACGTTTACGCTAGCTTTAAGCACATTTATTATTATAATAAGCTGCTTTTAATTTATTTACTACTAAAAAATTGCTTGTTTAGCTACGTTTATATTAACTGCGCTATAATATATAATATAGTTAAACATTTTATTTACTGCTTTAATGCAGTTTATTATACTATTATATATAATAATTTTGCTTTTATAGCTTGCGCTATAAAGCGCTTGTAATTAAGCTACTTTTTATACTATAATATTGCTAAATATAATAAACGTACTATAGCTTAAAACATAATAACAAACTTAATACTAAAAATTAAGCTATATAATAAAAAACTAAAATAGCTTTTTTTTTGTTTTATTAATATAAGTAGTATAATAAAACGCTGTTTTGTTTTACACTAGCAATATAGCTATTAAAAAAATTTTTTATACGCTGTTTTTTTTTATAATTTTATTAAGCTGCTAAAAACATACGTAAAACTAGTTTATGCTTAAATTGTTATAGCTTATAATGTTAAACAGCATATAATACTTGTTTAATATAATCCGGTCGAGCTAGGTTATATAATATGCTTAGCTTATAAAATGCTAAAATATTTTAGTTACTGCTAACTTAAACGTTATAAACATAATTAATGCTAACAAGCTTAATAGTTTAACAGCTTAAAAAACGTTAGCTTTAATTTACGCTTTTTTATATTATTAAAGTATGTTTTAACATAATAAAAGCAGCAGTATAATTATAATAGTTATTTTTTTAAAACTTATATAAGCTAGCAGCAAAAATAACAAGCTTTTTTTTTTGCTTATAACAACTATTTATATAACTAAGTTATAGCTTATTTAAATTATATTAATAACTTTTTTTTGCTTAAGTTTAAACTTAGCTGCTAAGTTGCTAAACATTTAGCGCAGCTGCTATATTATATTAGTTTATATAAGCTATTAAAGTTAATATATGCATGCTTTATTTATTTTTTTAGCGAACAGTTGTATAGTTTAATGTTTAAGCTGCTAGCTTTTGCTTACTAATTTTACTTTTAGTATACAATATTATTATAAGCTAACGTTGTAAAACTATTGTTATATTTATATTATGCTAAATATATTTTAATATATATTTTGCGCATAAATTGTTTGCATAATAAACGTTATATGTTTAACTTATAAATTAATCGGGTTATTTTTAATTATTATATTAGCTTTTTTACTGCTGCTGTTTTTTGCGCTAAAACCGCCGGCAAAAAAATATTAACAAACAATAATAATTGCGATTTATTACTACGTGCTAACGTTAATAGCTACTTTAATTAGCTAGCTTATATACTACACTAAATAATAGCTTATTTGCTTGCTTATTTATGTTTTATAATATTTGTTTTAAATTATAACGTTGTTTTTGTTGCTTTTATTTTTTTAGTTAATATATTTGCTGTTAAGCTTTAACTTTAATTTAAACTTAAACGTAAACTTTTTTAACACGCTATTGTTATTTATTAATATAAATTGTTTTTTATACTATTGTTATTACTGCTGTTTATGTTTATATAGCTGCTTTTGCTTTTTTTGTTTATTATATATTTTTGCTTTTTTTAAGCTGTGCTTTTTATTAGCGTTATTGTTTTTTGCATTTTTATTTTCGGCTTTTTTAGCTTTTTGTTTATTATTGTTGTTTAAACAACTAAACATAATTTTAGCTGCTTATAAATATAAGCTAATTTACGTTGCTAGCTAAAACGTAATTTATATTAACTGCTAAAACAAAAGTATAAGCTATAAATATTAAACTAATAGCTTGCTAACTTTTTTTAGCAAATAATAATATATTATTTTAAACGTTTATTATAAGTTATGTTTTTTATAATATTAGCTTATAAAGCAAACAAGCTTTTAATAAACAAAAATATTATAAATTTTGCTAGCTTTAATATTATAAAGCTATAGTTTTAGCACTTTAAACGTTTGTTTAAGCTAGCTGCTTATTAAATATATAAAAACAAACAGCTATTGCTAAAAGTTGTTAAACGTTTGTTTATACGTTTTAACCGCTTTATAGCAATAAGTATAATATATTATAACAATTTTTCTGCTTTTTATTAAAAGCTAAAGTATATATAGTGCTAGCTTTATTATAATTTATTAGTTAAGCTATTTTTGTTTTAATATATTACTTATGTTTTAATAGTTTTATTTATTAAAAAAAAACAAGTGTTTTATAAAGCTGTTCGTTATATTGTTTTTTAGCTACGCTTAATTAATTAAAAAAAACAGTTTTATTTTTAAGTCCGTTTTAAAAAACAAGTATAACAACTTTTATTTTAGCAGCTTTTTTGTTTTATTAATTAGCTATATAATAATATTATGCAGCTATAACACAAAAAAGCGGATATTTTTATATAATAGCTTGTTTTTTTGCTAATTAATATAGCTTTTTTTAGGTAATTTGCGCACTATTGTTATATTATACGCGCAAAACTTACAAATTTAGTTAATAAATATAATTTTTGTTTTATTTAATAAAACTGTTAAAAACTGTTATAATATTAGCTATATAACTATAGCTAAGCTTAAGCATAGCTTATGCGCATTTTTTTCGCTAATTTTTTAATGTTTTATTTTAAAAGCTATATAGCTTTTTTAAATATAAATGTTGTTAGCTAATACTAAATATTAAGCTATTTTAATAATGTTTAAATAAATTGTTATATATTTTTTAGCTTTAGTTTATTTATTGTTTTATTAAATAGCTATTGCTACTAATATACTAATTAGTACGCTTTTATATAGCAACTTTTTAATTTAATAGTTTAATATTGCAATTAATAAAAATAAAACTGCTTTATTTAACTTAGCTTTATATGCAACATTTTTAAAGAACCTAGCTACTACTTTAATATATTACTTTATTTTGTTTATATAAATATTTTGCTTTTTTGTTAGCTAAAATAGCAGCCGCGTTTTATTGGGCTACGTTTTAGTTTGCTACAAATATAAAATTATTTTATTAAAATATTAAACATATTAGCGCAATAATGCTTTTATTATTTTAAGCTTTTATAGCTTAAATAGCTTAAGCTTTATTATATTATTGTATGCTAGTTTAAATAACATAAATATTTTAAAGCTTAATAATATTGCTATTTTATATGCTGCTTATAGTACGCGCAAAATATTTTTTTAAACGAGGTAAAGCTTTTAGCTTAGTTTTGCTTTTTTTTTTGTTTTTTTTTTTGCTGCTTTTTTTTTTTGTTTTTATTTTAGCCCTTTTTTACTAAATAACGCTGCTATAGTTACATGTAGCTAAGCTTTTTTTTTTGCTATTATAAAGTTTTTAAAATGTTAAGCTTAACTTACGCATTAAACAAACAAGTTTGTTTTTTTTATAAAGTTGTTAAAACTGTTGCTGCTGCAAGCTTTAAATATATTTAAAATTGCTAGCGCAACGTTTATTAACTATTATATTATTTAGCTAAAGCTTTTAAAACGCGTAAGCTTTAAGCTAGTTAATAAAGTAAGCAATAAAACAGCTGCTTTATTAACTGTTATACTACTACTTTTATTATATTAACTAACTTTAAACTAAGTGCTACTTTTTTAGCTTAAAAAAAACTATTAATATAAAACTTTTATTTGCTATAAATTAAGCTTTTTATAGCTTATTTGTTTTAGCTAGCTAAGTTAGCGCTAATTAGTCCGTTTATACTGTTTATAATAATGTTTTTGCATTTTTTATACTTGCTATAATATATATAAGTATATAAAACACGCTAGCTTGTTTAATATAAAGTTATATAAAAACAAAATAAAAGCATTTTTTAATGCTAAATATTAAACTATATTAAAGTTGTTAAACATACAAGCAATATTTAATAGCTAGCTTACGTTTTAAATAATAGCGCGCTATTTTAACAATAGTACGTGCTAATGCTTGTTATTTTTTAAGTGCGCGTTTATTTTATTAACAAATATAGCATGTTAACACGTTTTATAAACTAAAATGTTGTACGCTAAAAAATAAAAAAACGGGCTTAAGTTGTTTTATAGCTTTATTTTAGCAAGCTTTAACGAAAAAAAAAAAAAAAAAAAAAATATATTAATGCTAAAATAAAATAGTAAACAAGCAATAAATTTTTGCTATATAAAAAACAAAAAAATAAATAATATAAAACTATGTTAATATATTTATATTTAACTTTTTTTTTACGTTTTTTATAAAAAGCTATATATAATATGTTTTTTTTTTTTAGTTTTAATACAAATAATTAATTATACTATATTAACTAGTTGTAAAACTATAGCTTAAAAGCATTTTATTACGTTTAACTTAATATAAAAATCGTAAACTAAGCTATTTTTTAACTGCTATTATATAACAAAAGTTGCTCGAATTATTATTTAATAATACTTTTAATGTTATTTTTTTTGTTTAAAAGCATATAAAAATAATATAGCAACTAACTATAGTATAATTTGTTTAACTAATAAAAAATTAATACATAATAAAGCAATTTTTGCTTGTTTATTTTACTAGCTTTGTTATTAATTTGTAAAACTTATTGCTTTATGTTTTTTATTTTTTTTTTTTCTTTTTTTTTATTTTTGAACATAACAGTTGTAGCGCTAAACCTTTTTGCTATATACTGCTGTTTAACAATATATATATAAAGCTCGCTTTCGTAAAAAAATAGTAAATTTTGCTAGCTTGCCTGTTTAGTTTAGCTAGCTTAGCTTATGCTTAAATTATTGTTTTTTTTAGTGCTTTTATTGTTTAAAACTAAAGCTTACAATATATTTTTTTTTTTTTTTATTTTGCTGCTATTTTTAACTTTAAACTAACTATTACTAGCTTAAATAGTAAAAAACCGCTAATAGTAAACTTATATACGCTAAAAAAACATGTTAATACGTATAGCTTTTTATATTTTTTATTCGATTTGTTTGCTACTTTAATTTTATAAGTTAATTTATTTATGCTACGTTTAATAATGCTTTTTTATTATTTTTTTAGTTTAACAAACATACCGATATATTTAACAAGTTAGTTTATTAATAGCTAACAGTATTAAGTATAAATTAGCTAACTTTATAAGCTTTAAAAATATTAATATAATAAGTTTTAACTAGCTGCGTAAAACAAAAAATTGTTATATTTAAGTAGTAATAACTTTTTGCTTTTTTGCTAACTTTAATATATGTTTTAAAGCTTTAAAATAAATATTAACTTTATTACTAATATAAGCAAAATAACATTTAGTATAAAGCAGCAACTAGTATTACGTATAATAATAAAATAAGCTTATAATAATAAAATAAAATATTTGTATAAATAAAAATAAAGCAGCAGTAGTACTAAATAAATTTTAAAAAAATAATAAAATAAACAATATATAAACATTTTTTTTTTATAAAATAGTATATAAACTATGCTTTATTTTATACTATTTAACAAATTTTACTTTAGTAATATTTTACTAATAGTTTACTTATTTTTTTTACTTTTAAGTTAATATTGTTATATTGTTTTATTATATTTAAAAACTTAGCAATTTATTATACGTTGTTTAAATATAATATATAATTGTAAGCTTTTAATAAGCTAACCAAAAGCTTATTATACTTTAAGCTACTTAAAAGCTACTTATATTACTTTTTTTTTAGCTTTTTTTTTATAAACTTTAATTTAGTTGTTTTATAATGCTTTTATTAATATATAAATAAAACAAAAAACTAAAAGTTTACTAAAATTTTATAAGTAAAAAAATACCGAATGTATACTAGGATTTTATAACTAAAAAAAATTAAAAGTTAAACGTAAAGCTGTTTAAAGTATATATAACTTTATTGTTAAATAAAAAACAGCTAAAGTAATAATAAGCAACAATTATATATATAAAATAGTAAAATAAAAAATTTTAAATTTTTTTTTTGTTTAAACATAAACAATATTTTATTATATAGTTTATATATTATATAAACTTATATAATTAATAATTGTTTATAATAATATATATTTTTTTTTTTGTTTTATTAACTTTAAGTATTTTTATATATATTATAAAACGTAACTAAAGTAAATAACTTTCCGCTTATTTTTATAGCGCTAAATAAAAAGCAGTTTATACTTTTTATATTATAATATATTTTAAAAGCTGTTTTTTTATTATTGTTTTTTTTATTGTTATTGTTGTTTTTTTTATTTTTATTTTTAGCTTTTTTGTTTTTTTTAGCTTTTTTATTTTTTTTGTTCTTTTTATTACTATTGTTTTAACAGCTAAACATAATTTTAGCTGCTTACTAATATAAACTAGTTTACGTTGTTAACTAAAGTATAACTTATATTAACTACTAAAACAAAAGTACAAACTATAAATATTAAACTAATAGCTTGTTTACTTTTTTTAACAAGTAGCAATAATTTATATTAAACGTTTGCTATAAGTTACGTTATGTTTTTTCGGATGCTAACTTATAAAGCAAACAAGCTTTTAATAAACGAAAATGTTGTAAAGCTTGTTAGCTTTAGTGTTATAAATCCGCAGTTTTTTTATTAGTTAATATAGCATTTTTATAACAACTTATATACTACTACTATATTATACACGCAAAACTAAAAAATTTAGTTAATAAGCATAAGCTTTGTTTTATTTAATAATATTATTAAAAACTATTATAATATTAGCTATATAATATTGCTTAAGCTTAAGTATAGTTTATACGTTTTACGTTCGCTAATACTTTAGTTTTTTTTTTTAAAAGCTATATAGCTTTTTTAAATGCGGATATTATTAGCTAATACTAAATATTAAGCTATTTTAATAATGTTTAAACAAATTATTATATGCTTTTTAGCTTTAGCTTACTTGTTATTTTATTAGATAACTATTGCTATTAATGCATTAATTAATATACTTTTATATAACAACTTTTTAATTTAATAGTTTAATATTATAATTAACAAAAATAAAACTGTTTTATTTAACTTAGCTTTATATACAACATTTTTTAAAGACTTAGCTACTACTTTAACGTATAAACTTATTTTGTTTAAACAGTTTACTTGTTTTTTTGCTAAAAAAAATAGCGGCCGTACTTTATAATATTACGTTTTAGTCCGCTATAAATATAAAATTATTTTATTAAAGTATTAAATATATTAATATAATAATACTTTTATTATATTAAGCTTTTATAATATAAACAGCTTAAGTTTTATTATATTATTATATGCTATATTAAATAGCACAAGCGCTTTAAAGCTTAATAATACTACTATTTTATACATTATTTATATTACGCGCAAAACGTTTTTTTAAAAGGTTAACTTGCTTTTGCTAAATAATGTTATTACGGCCGTACGTAGTTAAGCTTTTTTTTTTGCTATTATAACGTTTTTAAAATGCTAAGCTTAGCTTATATGCTAAACAAACAAGTTTGTTTTTATTTTAAATTTATTAAAGCTATTACTGCTATAAGCTTTAAATATATTTAAAATTATTAGTATAATATTTATTAACAGCTATACTATTTAGCTAAAGCTTTTAAAACGTATAAGCTTTAGGACAAACGCTTTATTAACTATAGTACTGCTATTTTTGTTGCTTTAATTAACTTTAAACCAAGCGCTACTTTTTTAGCTTAAAAAAAACTACTAATATAAAACCTTTATTTGTTATAAATTAAACTTTTTATAGCTTGTTTATTTTAGCCGGCTAAATTAACGCTAATTAGTCCGTTTATGCTGCTTATAATAATGCTTTTATATATTTTTTACTTGTTATAATATATATAAGTATATAAAATATGCTAGCTTGTTTAACTTAAAGTTGCTTAAAAATAAAATAAAAGCGTTTTTTAATATTAAACATTAAACTATATTAAAGTTGTTAAACATATAAACAATATTTAATAACTAACTTATATTTTAAACAATAAAGTGTTATTTTAATAATAGTATATACTAATATTTGTTGTTTTTTAAATGCGCGTTTATTTTGTTAACAAATATAGCATACTAATATGTTTTATAAACTAAAATATTATACGCTAAAAAACAAAAAAACAAACTTAAGTTGTTTTATAACTTTATTAAATAAAGCATAACTAAATAGTATAAAAAAATAAAATAAATAAAAATAATAAAATAAAGTTATAAATAAAAAATATAGATTTGTTATATAAAATATAAATAAATAAATGCTAAATAACTATAACTTTTTATTTATATTTAACAAGTTATAAAACTATAGCTTAAAAACATTTTATTAT
>MU382788.1:0-14245 GCA_022495115.1 Xylaria castorea | reverse complement strand
AACAATATATTAGTTTTTATATATTGTTTGTTTATTTAAAAAAAAGCTTATTATTATAATTAAACGTAATAAAACTATATAACTGTTAAAACGTTTATATAATAAAAAATTAGTTTGTATAACAAGCGTTAATAATAATATAAACTTTGCTATTTTTTTAATTAAATAACTTATACTGCTTTTTATATAATAAAACATTTTAAATGTTTTAAACTTTGTTTTTTTTACGTATAACGTTTTAACTTTTATACTTTTTTTATATAAACAAACTATATTAAATATATGCTTTAATACTTTTAAAATAAAAGCTTTAATTAAAAATACTACAAAAAATTTTTATATAAAAACATATTAAATTTTTACTTTATTATTATACAAAAATTTTATTTATTAACTATTTTTTATATATATTATATAAAACAATAACTTTAACTTAAACTTATTTAATATTTTTAACAAAATATAACAATTAAATTAAAACTATAGCAAAAAGTTATACAATATATTATATAATAAAGTTTATATAATATTTTTAACAAAATATAGCGATTAAATTATAACTATAACAAAAAGTTATACAATATATTATATAATAAAGTTTATATTTTTATTTTAATTTATTATTAACTTAAAATTATAAAAAAATAATATTACGCAATATTTTTAATTATATTAAAAAGTTAAGCCGAACAGTACTATATTAATTATATTAAATTTATATAAAAATAAAATAAAATATATATAATATTAAACATATATTTTAATATAAAAGTAAATTATAAACAATATTTTGCTAATTAAACAACTATAAGTTTTATATAAATAAAATAAAACAATTTTAATAAGCTAATATTAAAAGTATTAAAAAAACTTTTTAACAAGCTTTAATTTATTTAACGTGCATTAAAACCTAGCTATAAAAACAAAATATTTTTTTATATAGCTATTATATAAACATGTTTTAAAATATTTTAATTAAAAACTGCTTTTATAAATATAAAACTTATATATAAAGCTTTATTTTTAAACTTAAAAATAATACTATAAATTTTTATAAACTAAAAAACAAGCTAGTTTTATATAAATAAAACATATTTTATAAATAAACAATATAATATTAACTATTTAAAAAAGTTGTATAACAATAAAAAATATAAAAGCTAAAAGCTTTAAAAATTATATAACAAGTTTAAAAAAAAATGCTTTATTTGCAAAAAAAATAAATGCTAGTTTACTAATTATATATAGCAAAAAAGAACATAAGCTAAAACGTAATATATATTTACGGGAATTAATAAAAACATATAAAAAATTAATATAAACATATAACTTTACAAACATATAACTTTTTATAGTTTTTTATTAGCTTAAAAATTAATTGTTAATATATACTGTTTTTTTTTTTAACTTTTTATGTACTTAATGTTTGCTTAGTTTTATTTTATTTTAGCTATTTTTAATGCTATTTAATTTAATATATTAACTTTATATATTTTATTTTGTACGTTTTATTTAAACTGTTAATAATACTGTTAATAATTTTAATAATTAATATATTTTACTATTTTAACTTTATAATATTTAGCATTTTTAAACAATGTTTTTTAAACTTTTTTAATTTTAACAATTTTATAAATGCGTTTTTATACTAAATAACTTGTTATATTGCTAAAAAAAATAACGCACTTTTTGTTTTTTTTTTTTTTGCTTACTTTTTTTACTTAATAAACTATTTTTTGCTTTTATAGCAGCTATAATTAGTTAATTTTATTTATTTAATAATAGTTATAATAGTATTACTGCAAATTATAGCTTTAATAACAATAACGCTTTTAATAATATATTTGTTTTATATTTTTATTTTTTTAGCATTGTTTTATATTTTTATAAACGTAAAAAATTTAATAAGCTAGCATAAAAGCTACGTATTAACTACAATGTTTTTTTTGCTAATAAATTTTTAACGCTTTTATAATTTTAACGTGTTTATATACTTATATTTAGCTTGAAAGCCCGTTTTAATTTTTATTTGTAAAAATTTTAGTTAATTTAACTTTTTTGCAGCTTAACTTTGCTTACTGCTACTAAAAAAAAATTTAAATTGTTTTTATAGTTAGTCCGTTAAGTTGTAAAACAAAGCAAGCAGCTTTTTATAAACTTAATATATATATATAAACGTGTACATAAATAACAAAAACAATAAAAATAGTTGTTGTTAAATTTAAACAGCTATAACTTTTTTTTTTTAGCGTACTTATTTTTATAAAGTTTACTATTAAAGTTATTTGTTTTATAATTAACAAAAAACGCTTTTTTATTATTAACTTTATTTTTAATGCTTTTATTTTAATAAACATTTGTTTTACTAGCTAAAGCAAGCATATTGTTAACTAGCTACTGTTTTTTATTTTTAGTTTTAAAACTTATTTTTAACTTATTTATTTTAAGCAACTTATTTTTTATAGTTAATATACTTTTTAACTACGTTAATATATTTAATAAAAACAACAGCTTTAATATTATAAAAAACTATTTATATTTATATAAAAAACAACAAATTTAGTTTATTATTAAATATAATAAATATAAAAAAGCAAAACTAACTAAAAACAATAAAATTTAACAACAAAAGTTTTAAAAAACTAGCTATAATTAGTTATTAATTGCTAAAGCTATAAATAACAGTTAATAATTAATACAATTATATAAAAACTTAAAACATTATTAGCATAATTATAGCTTAAGTTTAAATTTATTTGTTTATTTATTTTATTAAAAGCTTATTAAACTAGTAAAAAATATTGTTATATTAATTAGTTATTATGTTAATATTTAAGTTTAAAACGTTTAAAATATAGTTAAAAAATAATACAAAAAGTTTGTTTTTATTTAACGTAATATTTATAATGCTTAAAATATTATTAAACAAACTAAGCTAAACAGCTATAATTTAACTATAGCTTTTATTAAGCTTTTTAATTAAAAAAAGGTTTTTTATTTAGTTAAATAAACTAATAATAAGCTATATTGTTTAGTTAAATTAGTTTAAACTTTTTTTTATTACTTATAAATATAAAAGCAATTTTTAAATATTATTAGCTTTAATAATATATATAATATTAACTGTTTTAAGCTTTTATTGTTTTAAACAATAAGTTTAACTTGCTTAAAAATAGTTTTTAATACTACTTTTAAGTTAATTAACAACAAAAAACAAAAAAGCTTTTAGTTTTTAGCTAAAAATATTCGTTAGCTTATAATAAACTATGTTATATAAAAGCTTTATATTGTTATAACTAATTATAATAAAACAATAAAAGCTATATTAAATAATTAGTTTTTTTTTATATAGCAATAGCTTTATATATACTATATTAACTTAAACGTTTTATTTAATATTAAACAAAAATAAGTTTTTAATCGCGTTAATAATAGCAGCTTTAATGTTAACAAAAATAAAAATGCTACTTTTACTAGTTAACTATTTATAAAGTTAAGCTTTTTTAACAAACAGTTAATAAATACTGCTTTTGTTAACAATAAAAAAATTTTTTGTACTTATTAAAACATTTTAATAATATAAAAAAAAGTAATATTTGTAAAAATAAAAGCTACGTTTAAAAAAGCATAAATTAAACTTTGCTAAAAGTTTAACAAGTAATACTTTATATTATAGTATATATATAAAACTTATATGCTTATAAAACTATAATAAGCTTATTATTATATTTATAAATATTATAACTTTAGTATTTAAGTTATATTTAGTATAAAAACAAACAATAATAATATTAAAAGCTATTTTTTAAATAGCATAAGTTATTTATATAGTTTTATTAAAACAATATAAAAAATAATAGCTAATTAAAAGTATAATTTTAAACAAGCTTATGCTTAAAATAAAATTTTTATTTAACGCGAATATTTATTATTTTTTTTAAACTATTTAAGTAAACTTTAAACAGTTATAGCTTTAAAAAAAATAAACTTAATTAATTTATAATATTATATTGCTTACAAATTAATGTTAACTATAAAAAACCTTTTTTTAGCAAACATTAAACATTATATTAACAATTGTTTAATTATTATTAAGCTTAAAATTTTATGCTATTATAATGTTTACGTTAAACTAGCTAACAAAAGCTTTTTTAATAAGTATAATATTAATTTTTGCTAGCGGTTATAAAAATTGTTGTTAAAAAACTTATATTAATTAATCTGCAATTTTAAAATTGTTATTATGCTTTATAGTTAACTAAAAAATTTTATAAAGCTTGTTTTTAATAAGCTTGCAATTTTACTAAATAAGCTACTAGCTAGTTAACTAATTATAAGCTAAAAACAAAGTTGTTTATTAAATAGCTAAAACAAGTTAACATTAGTTAAACTTAAGCAAAGTAAAGTTTACAATAGTAGCGCTAAAAAGAACAAAAGCAGTTTATTTATTTAGCGTTAAACATGTAATTAATTATTAATGTTTAAAACTAAAAGAACAACAAGTAGTAAAACTAGCAAACGTTAATTATAGCTTAATATTTAAAAGCAAAAAAGCTAGTAAAAGTTAAAATAGCTAAACTAAATAGCTATTTAAATTAAATTACGTTTATAACATTATTAAAGTTTTTTAAAACAAAATGCTGCAAAAAGTAAAAGCTTTATTAAACGTGTAATAATAATATACTTATAAAATAATATATTTAAATAATATATTTTTAAATTAATTAGCTTTAGTTATAAAGCAAGTAAGTTTATTATAGCTAAATATACTATAGGGCATACTTTAGTGTTAAACTAATTAAAAAGTTATATGTTTATAAAGTTATATGTTTGTATTAATTTTTTATATGTTTTTATTAATTCTTATATTTACTTATAAAATATTAAACTAATTAGCACTTTTATATAAAAAGTATAATATATTTATTTTAAACTATAAAAGCTTTTTAAAAGCTTTATATAATAATAATTTAAATAATATTTAAAATTTAAATATAAACAATAAAACTATTTAATTTTTAATAAACGCTGTTTATATTTATTATATAACTAAAAAAAACATTTATATTTAAAACAAAAAAACTTTTATAAACAATTTTTTTTTAAAAGCTAATATAGTATAAAATATTAAAGTATTTTTTAAAACATTAAAATAATAAAAGTTTTAACTATAAAAAAAGCTTAAGCTAAAGCTTTTATATAAAAAAACTTTTTTATATAAATAAACTAAACTTTAAATAATATTTTAATTTAATTCGGAAATATTTTAAGCTTTAAAACAATTAAAACAATAAACATTTTAACTTTAGTTAAACAAATAACGTTTTATATTTTTAAAGCTTTTACTTTTTTTTTTTTTTTTTTATAATATAAACAAATTGCACGCATATTTTAACAATATTTTAAACATTATTATATAAAAAAATAAAACAACTGTTTTTATTATACAAAAATAAAAACATTTATTTTTTAATATAAGCTAACAAAAAATAACGGTTTATTTTATAAAAATAAAACTTTAAAAGCTTTATAAGCAGTTTAAATACTTTTATACAAAAAAATTATATACTTTTTTAAAAAAAGCAAAATATAATAACATTAATGTTTTTATATTATAAAAAATTAAAAAAATTTTGCTATTATTGTTAATTATATAACTAGTTTTTTAAAAAATTTAAGTTTTTTTTAAAAAACAATTTTAACTTTAACTATAAAATTGTTATTAATATTATATAAATTAATAAACAATTAACTTTATATGTTATTAATATAAACATTTCGTTTTAAGTAGTAAAATTTTTAAAGTTTTTATTTATATATAACATTTAAACTATATTTTACTAATGTTAAATTTTTATATATTAAAAACTGTTAAACTTTATTATATATAACTTTAATATAAACTTTACGTTAAAAAAATTCTATAATAATATATAATTAACTAAAGCATTATATAAAAAAATATTTATTAAAATATATTAAGCTATTAGCAAAATCGAACAAGCATATATACTGCTTTATTATACGTTTAATATTTTATACAAAAAAATCGGCTATTATATAAATAACAAAATAATATTTTAAATAGCTATAAAAGCATTAAATAATATAGTTAAACTAAACAGCTTAGTTTTAACCTTGCTAGTTTTTAGCGTATACTTTAAAATTAATAACAATTTGCTTTTTTTGTTTAATATTATAAAAAAAGCAAAAGTTATATAAAAAGCTATAAAAATATTATAAAATATTTATATAAAAATAAACGTTAACTAAATTATATATATAAAAAACGGACTTTTTTTATTATATAAAATATTATTTTTGCTTTTATAAAATAAAATTATAGTTTAAAAAAAAAACAAAAGTTAAACTAAACTTTATAAAATTTTTTTAATTAAAAACTAAAACGTTATTATTAATATAATAAACAAACCTATAAAATTTTATTGTATGCAAATTAAACTATATTATAAACAAAAAACATTTTTAAACTTTTTATATAAAAAGCAAAATATTTTATATAATTAACTATAAGCTATTAAACAACTATAGCTAAAACAAAAAAGCAAACTTTAAAAAATAGTTATATTATTTATTGCGTTTATTTTTATAAAAAAAAAAAAAAGTTATATATTAGTTATACAACTAAAGTAAAACAGTATAATTAATATATTAAAAACTTTGTTTTAAAAATTAAACGTAGCTAAAATTAACAATTTAGCTACTTAAAATATATTTAAGTTTATATAATACAATTTTAAACAATATAGCTATTTATAAATTTTTAGAACTAAGTTTATATAAAAAGTTAAAAATAAAACAATTAAGCTATATAAAAAGTTTAAGCTAGTTATTTAAAGCTATAACAATAATAGCAAAAAATATATTTTTATATAAATATTAACAATTTAACAAATAAACTAGCGTTTAATTTTTATATTAAAACTTTCGTTAATTTAAAACTATAAAATATAAGCAAAACTATAAAACATTTTATAAGCTTATATTTAGTTATATAACAAGCTTACTTAAAAAATATATATATATTTGCTAAAAAAACTTAAAAAATAATACTTTAAAAAAACTTTATTTAAAATTGTATAACTGTTATATAAACTTATAAAATTTAAGCTTTATTAGTTTAAAACTTATTATAAACATTATTATATAAAACTTAAAATAAAAGTTTTTACGTATAACTTATGTTTTTTATATATTAAAAAAAAACTAGACAAATTTATAATTATAAGTTTTTAAACAAATAACACTTTTAATATTATTTTAAGAAAAAGGAAAAAAAGGATAACTTTTTAGCTGTTTTTTAAGTTTTTGGAATAACTTTGCAAACGTATAAGCTATCCAATAATAATTACGATTATTAAAAAGCTATCGAAAATTTTACTAAAGTAAAATAGTTATATTAATAGCGGACTTAAAATGCAAAAAAATAGTAAACGTATTAATAGCGGACAACTTATTAGAAAATTTTGCATTAAAATGCTATAAAAAACTTATTACTGTTATAACACTAAAAGATTTTCTAAAAAAAAACATAAAACTTATAGCTATAAAAAAAATGTTTAATAAACTAATAAAACTTGTATTTTAGCTAATTAAAAGAAATAAAATAGCAAAAAAACTTTTTTTTTATTATAACGCAAAAAAAACTTAAGTAATAGCTAAATTTTAAAGCTTAATAAATATAACTATTAAATTTACAAATGTTAAAAAACTAATTATATAACGCAACTTTAATAAAGCAATAGCTAAAGCGCTTTAATAATTTAACGTATAACTTTAAGCTTAAACGTAAATATAAAAAGTAGCTTTTATAAAAGCTTAGCTTTTATTAAACAAAAAAGCTATTCTAGCAAAAAAAAACAAAAAAGTTATTATTAAAACAAAAATATAACTAAAAATATTTAAAGAACGTAAACTAATTATAATTATAATAGCGGTTAATATAGCTTTTAATAAAGCTAACGCTATTATAGCTAAAAAGCTTTTTAGCAAAAACGTAGTTATTACGTTTTAAGAAAAGCTTTTTAAAAGCTTTAATTAAAGCGATTAAATAACTAAAGCTTTTAAAGCAAAAACAAAGTTATAATAATATAAAATTATAGTAATAGCAAAAAAAATTTTAATAGTATAGCTGTAAAAAATTTATAATAATAAAGCATTAAAAGTAGTATTTAAAAACGTTTGCTTAAAGCTAAATAAGTATAAGCAAATGTTTTTAAAAAATTTTAAAGCTTAATATGCTTTTATAATATTATACGTTAGTATAGTTATAGCTGCTTAAAAACTTAGCAAAAAAAGCTTTTTTTAAAAAACGTAGTTTTTTAATTGCAAACTATTTATGTTTAACATAAAAATATAATAGTGCTTTAATTGCTTTAGTTATAACTATATAGCTATATATTATTTTAAATAAATATGCTATAAATGCTATAAAAGTTTTAAATATTTAAAAAAAAAAAATAAATGCTTAGTTAAAACTATAAAAATAGCGCTTTAGTATATTAACTATAAAAAACAATATAAAGCTTAAAATAAAGCATGTTTGTTTAATGCTTAAATAAAAAAAAAATTAAAAGCTATATATATTTTACGCTTGCGCAAATTTTAAAACAATTGTAAAAAAACTACTATAGTAAAATATATTAATATAATATTAGTATTACAAGCAGCTAGTTTAGCTTTTAATATATTAAACAAAAAAAAAAGTAAAAGCATAAATAAAACTAGCTTTTTTATAAAACGCTATAAAATATTAGCGTAAATATTATTGCTTTTATAACTATAATAAACGTTATATTTTAAAATATTAAAAAAAAATTGCGCTTAAATATAGCGTACATACTATAAAAAATAAACTTAAACTTTATTATAATTTAAAAAGTAAAAATTATAAAAAAAAAAGTACTATATTGTTTAAGCAGCAATTATTATATTTTATAAAAAAGCAAAAAAGTTATACTTTATATTAATAAAAAAATTGCTTTTAAAACGTTAACTAAAAACTGCAAAAAAAACTAAGCTTGTATTAAAATAAAAAGCGGAAATATTATAGTAACAATTTAGTTAATATATTTGTTAAGCTTAATAAAAAACATATAAAAAAGCTTGTTATAAAACTTTTTTAAAAAACTATTTTTAAAATAATATTTGTTTATAAAAAACTTTAACTTTTATTATTTTTTATAAAATTTAACGGACTAGCTTTTATTAAACAGCAAAAAACTTTTAAAGTTTATAACGTAATAAAGTTTAACTTTGTTAATACTTTTAAAAAAAATAATAAAAGTAATAAAAAAATAGAAAAATTTAACAATTAACTTAATATAAGTATTAAAAAACTTGCTAATAATATATTAGGAAAACTTAAGCTAGAAAAGTTTAAACTATAAAGCTTTTAAAATAACTATAAAATTAAGCGTATATTTAAAAAGCTATTTAAAAAAAGCAAAAAAATAAAACTAGCTATAAATAAACAAAGTTATAATAGCTATAAAAGCTAATAAAAAATTTTAAAAAACAATTATAATAAAAAGCGAAAAAAAACTAAATAATGCAATTAAAAAACTAATAAAGCAACTTATAAAAATTGCAAACTTATTTACTTTTTTAAAAACTTTAAAACAAAAAACAAAAAAAGTTTTATAAATAAGCTTAAACGTTATAACTTTAAAAGCTGCAGTTAAACATACGTACTATAAGTATTAAAAAAACAAATTTAAAAATATTTAAAAAGATTTAACTAAAGCTTACAATAAACTTAAACGTTTAATAGTATATGCTTAAAAAAACTTATAGCAAAAAATAGTAGCAAAAGTTTCGAAAAATTTTAAAATATTTTAGTTGCTAGCAAAATAAGCAAAATTATTAAAAAAACTTTTTTTAAAAGCAGTATTTATTTTACTGCTAAAAAATAACCTAAAAAAGCTTATAGTTATAGTTATACACTTTAAAAAAGCAGAAAAACTTATAGCGAAATTTTTTTTAATTTTACTAGCGAACTTTAAAAACATTTTTAATTAGCTAAAACATTATAATAAACATTAAAAGTTTAAAGTTTTATAAACTGTTATAAAAAAACATATAACTAACTTAATGTATAAACTTTTGCTATAAAAAGCTTTTAAAAATAATTTATTTTTAAATAAGTTTTTTAAAATATATAACAAACTATTAATTTATATATTAGCAGCTTTTTGCTATAGCAGTTTTTATTTAAAATATTATTTAAAGCGGTTTAAAAAAGCAAAAGTTATAGTTATTTTAAAACTAAGTAAAATATTATTAGTTTATATAACAGCCGGAAAATAAAAGCTTATTTTATTTATTAACATAATAAGCAAAATTTTTAAAAAAAAAATATATAACAAACTTATAAAAACTGTTAAACTTAAAAGCTTTTTTTTAAAAAAATAAATAAAAAATTATAAATATTAATTTATTAATATAACAATTAAAATAGTTGCTAATAATGCACAAAAAGTTATTAAACAAAAAAGTGTAGTTTTATTACTACTGTTTAATATTGTTAGCGCTTTTAATATAGTTAACTATATAAAGCTAATTTATATACTAAAAACTAAAGGCTTTTTTTTATAAATAGTAACATAAATATAAAGCTTTTTAATAAAACAAATAGTATAGCTTAAATTTAATAGCAAACTTGCTAACCTAGTACAATTAAACTTAAAAGTGCTATAAAGTTCTTTTTTGTTATTACTACTTTTTTTGCTATATATATTAATTTTATATAAAAAAATTGTAGTTTATAAAAATATTGCAGTAGTTAAATTTATAAATAATACTAATATAATAACTATAAGTTTAAAAACTAAAAACAACTGTAAAGTTTTAACTAAAACATAAAATACGTATAAGTTTTAAATATTACGCTATAAAATAAAGTTTAAAGCAAAAAAAAGCAAGCTAATATATTTTTTATTAGCTTATTAAGCAATTATTATACTAATTATTTTATTAAAAGCTATAATTAAACTTAAAAAAAGCGTAAAATTTTTAAAAGTTTATTTTAAAAACAATTTTAAATAGCATTTATATTTAAAAAAACTTTACAAAAAACTTTTTATTTAATAATATATAATAATAAAACTAAAAAACTTAGCATAAAAAACTAATATAATAAAAGTAAAACAGCTATATATTGCTATAATATATAGCATATTAGCTTATAAAGCTATAATATAGCACAAGCTTTTCAAAAAGGAACGCTTGTAAAATATTATTTAAAAACTTAAAGTTATATAACAAACATACTTTTATAAAGTTATAAGCGTATATAAAACAATAATAGTTCGGTATATTAAAACTAAACTAGCAGTATTACTTTTAAACTTATATTTTTATAGCAGAACAGCTGCTTTTAAAAATAAACTTTTTATGTTTTTTTACGCAAAAATTATACGGTTAACCTATAGTTAACTTACGTTTATAGTTTATAAAGCGCAAATAAAACAATAAAAAAACTAAAACTAAAAAAAACTTAAAAAATGCTTTAAAACTTTTTAAATAGCTTAAAATAAGTAAAACAAATAAACTAACAGCTAAACGCTAAAAAAAGCGCTTTTAAAAAAATAACAAAAGCAGTAGCTATTAATACGCTTAAACAAAAACAGCTATTTTATAGCAAAAAAACTACTTTTTAAAAATAATATAGTTAAAAAATATAAAAGCTTTTTTAAATATAAAGCAGCAGTTGTTTTTTAAATACGAACGAAAAAAATCGGCTTAAAAGCTTTTTTTTATTAAAAACAAGTACTTAAATATTTAACCCTGTTATATAAATATATAGCTAGCAAAAAAATAACAGCTTATATTATTTTAAACTATAAACTGCTAATTAATAAATAAAAAAAGCTGCAAGCAGCTTTTTTTCCGATAGCTTTAAAAAGCTACTAAAATTTAGCGGAAGCTATTAATAACTTAGCTAAGTTTAAAACAATTGTGCATTAGCTTATTAAAACAAAAAAACTAGCTATATATAACTTTGCTAAAAATATTAAAAGCACTAAAAAAATGTTTTAATGCTATTACTACAAAAAGCGAAACAATAGTAAAACATTAATCGAAGTATAAACTAATAAACAAAAAAAGTTTATGCTGCTTATAAACTAAAGTAATAAAAGCTAAAAAAGTCCTAAAAATCCGCAAAAAAGATTTTTTTCTTTTCTTAATCTTTTTTTACTTTTTTTTCCTTTAATTAATTAAGCAAAAAAACTTAGTATATAAAAAAAAGTTTTTATTAAAAACTATATATAATAAAACGCAAGCGTTTTATTTAACTTAAACGTTTTAACCTTAGTAAAAACTAAAACTAAAGCGCTATTAAGCACAGTTTTTGCTTATAATATAAACAAGTAAAATAGCTGCGCTAATAATAGCTTTACGGATTAATTTAATAATAATATTATTTTAAAAAAATTTTTATATAAAAAAAAAAAGCATTTATATTTTTAAGCAAAAATAAAAACAATTTTAAGTTATAACTAATTTATTGTTAAGTTTAACAAAAGCAAAATTTAGCTTAATAAATAAAACTTTATTTTTATGCAAAAAAAACAAGCATAATATTTAAAAATAATTAATTTTTATATAAACAATTTTTTATAACAATATATTATATAACGTGCTAAAAATGTTTATATTATTTTAATATATTAATTAAAAGCTTTATATAATTTGTTAATTATAACATAAGTTAAAAAGCTAATAAAAAAAAACATAAAAGCATTAAATATATAATTATAATAACAAATAAACAACTTATAACAAAGTTTACAATTTATATTATTAAACTTTTGCTATATAAAACTTTTTATATTTATAAACAGTTTTTTTATAAACAATAAAAACTTAAGCTTATAGCTTAAATTCGTTATTATACTAGCTATTAAAAATCGTATAAAAAAAAACTTTACAATTTATAATAACATTATATACTAAAACTTAATTAAATATAAAAAAGTTATATATAATATACTTATAAGTAAATTATATAAAATAGTTAACAAATTTAATTATATAATTATAATTAATACTATTTTATAAAAAATTTTTTGTATAATTAAATTACTTATAATTTTTTTAGTTATTTATATTAATTTAAAATTGTTGTATAACTGTTTTATTAAGTTAAGCATAACTTAAAAAAAACAATTTATAATTAATACTATATTTTTTTAAAAAACGTATAAAAATTGCAAAATTTCGGAAATATAATAAATAAACAAAAAAAACAATTTAATAAATGCTTATATATAAAAAAACTTTAATTTAATACTTAAAAAGTTAATTATTATAAACTAACTTATTATATAAATAAAAACTTATATAAATTAAGTAATAAACAATAAAAAAGATTATATAAATAATATTATTATATTATAAAAAAAAAATTTATAAATGTTAAATTAGCAGTATTACTTATATATAAATATGTTTTACATATAACTAATAGTTTTATTTGTTATATAAATAAAATAAAAAGTTATATATAAACTATGCATAAACTATTATTTATTTATATAAGTTTTTTTTATATAAGCAAAACTAGCTTGCTTTTTTTACTTTTAAAATATATAAATAAATATAAACAACAATAAGTTTACTTTTATACTTATATAAGTACGTACATATAAAAGCAAAAGCTACTAATAATTACTTATAAAAAAAAGCTTTTAGTTTTTAAAACGTAAATTAGCTTTATATAGTTAACTATATTAAAAACGTTAACAATATTAAATAATAAAAGTAAAACTACGTTTTTTTGTTTAATAACTTTTTATATATTATTAATAACTATTTTTATTGCTATATTAATAAATTAATATTTATAGTTTTTTATTTATTTTTTTAAAAAAAAGCTTTTAAGTTTAATAGTTTTAATAAATTTATTATATATTTCTTTTTTAAAAAAATCTTTTATTATATTAATAAAAAAAATAAGTTTTTAGTTTTCGGCTGTTATATAAACTAGTAATATTTTGTTTAGTTTTAAAATAACTATAACTTTTGCTTTTTTAAACCGTTTTAAATAATATTTAAAATAAAAGCTATTATAACAAAAAGCTATTAATATATAAACTAATAGTTTATTATATGCTTTAAAAAACTTGTTTAAAAATAAGTTGTTTTTAAAAACTTTTTATAATAAAAGTTTATATATTAAGTTAATTATATATTTTTTTATAATAGTTTATAAAACTTTAAA
>MU382787.1:0-14716 GCA_022495115.1 Xylaria castorea | reverse complement strand
GTTAAAGCTTATTAAAAAGTTTTTTTAATACTTTTAACATTAACTTATTAAAATTGTTTTATTTTATTTATATAAAACTTATAATTGTTTAATTAATAAAATATTGTTTATAATTTACTTTTATATTAAAATATATATTTAATATTATATATATTTTATTTTAGTTTTATATAAGTTTAATATAATTAATATAATATTATTTAGTTTAACTTTTTAATATAATTAAAAATATTATATAATATTATTTTTTTATAATTTTAAGTTAATAATAAGTTAAAATAAAAATATAAGCTTTATTATATAATATATTATATAACTTTTTATTATAGTTTTAATTCGATTGCTATATTTTATTAAAAGTACTAAATAAGTTTACGTTAAAATTACTGTTTTATATAATATATATAAAAAGCAGCTAATAAATAAAATTTTTATATAATAACGAAGTAAAAATTTAATATATTTTTATACAAGGATTTTTTATAGTATTTTTAGTTAAAGCTTTAGTTTTAAAAGTATTAAAACGTATATTTAATATAGTTTGTTTGTATAAAAAAAGTATAAAAGTTAAAACGTTATATGTAAAAAAAACAAAGTTTAAAACATTTAAAATGTTTTATTATATAAAAAATAGTATAAATTGTTTAATTAAAAAAATAACAAAGTTTATACTGTTGTTAAAAGTTGCTATATAAGTTAATCTTTTATTATATAAACGTTTTAACAGTTATATAGTTTTATTATATTTAATTATAACAATAAGCTTTTTTTTAAATAAACAAACAATATATAAAAACTAATATATTATTTATTTTTAAAAGTTAACTTTATAAAACTATATAATTTATTATTTTCTAATTTTTATTTATATATACTTATATAAACATTGCTTAAAATATATAGTTATTTTTTTAAAATTAAATAGTTTTATAAAATTAATAAAAATATTTTAATATTTTTTGTTAGTTTTTTTTTTTTAAATTTTAGCAAGTATATTTATACTAATATTTATTTTTTTATATATAAAAATAAAATTTTTTACGTTTAATAATAATATAGTTGCTATAATTATTAAAAAGTATAAATATAACTTACTGTTTTTTTTAATTAGTTATATAAAAATAAATTAAGTTAATATAATTAACAATTAAATAAATATATTTTAGTTTTATATTATATAAATTAAATTAATATAGTTAATAGTTAAACAAATATATTTTAGTTTTAAATTATATAAAAAATTAACGTTAACACGTTTGTTTTAGTTTATATTAAAATTTACTAAATTTTCTTTTTTTATATAAACCGTTCTAAAAAATAGCACAAAAACTATTTCTTTAACAATAAGCTTTTGTTTTTTTATTTTGCTAATTTATAATTGCTAATATAACTATTAATTAATATTAGTAGCTTTTGCTTTTATACGTATATATTTATATAAAAGTAAAAGTAAACTTATTGTTGTTTATATTTATTTATTTTTAAAAAGTAAAAAAGCAAGCTAGTTTTTTTTGTATAAAAAAAAACTATATAAATAAATAATAGTTTATGCGCAATTTATGCACAACTTTTTATTTTATTTGTATAATAAATAAAACTATTAGCTATATATAAGTTATATTTATATAAAAGTAATATTATTAATTTAACATATAACTTTTTAGTTTAACTTTATTATTATATTTATAGTTAAAACTAATATAAAAAACTTAACAAACTTAAACTTTAAAAATAAAAGTAATATTATATATTAAAACTTAAGCAAATATAAACGTATTATATAAAGCGTTTTAGTTAACAAGCTATATAATATAATAAATAAATTTAATAATATAATTGTTTTTTATATAATTTTTTAAAAAATTATAAAAGCATTAAACTTACTTTTTATATTTATTATATTATATTTAAACTTAAAATTATTATATAACTGTTTAGTTAAGCTAAAAACAATATATAAAAAAAACTAATAATTAACATTATATTTTTTTAAAAACTATATAAAAAAAAGGAATTTTTAAAATATAATAAATTAATAGTAAAAATAATTTAACAAATATATTTATTAAACATGTTTTAAATTAAACGTTAAAAACTATAGTTTTTATTAATAAGCTATTTATATAAATTAAAACATTTGTTAAAAAACTATAAAAAGTTATATATAATAGTTTAAAATATTTTATATAATAGCTTAAAGTATTTTATATAATAGTTTAAAGCATTTTATATAATAATTTAAAATTATATAAAAGCAAATATTATATATAAGCATAAAAAAAAATAAAAAAAGCAAAAAACTTATAAAAACTTATATTTATATTTTAAAAAGCTTAAACAAAAACTACTTTAAAAAGCTTACGTAAAAACTCCTTTTTTTTTTTTTTTTTATAAAAAACTTAGCTATAAATAAAACAACAAGCTTTAAATAAGCGTTAAACGTATATATTATACATGCTACTTTAAAAACTAAATATTTAATAATAAGCTTTAAAAAGCGCATTATTATAGTTATAGCAGCTATTACATAAACTATTTTAATATAAACTAGTTATAAAGTTATTATAACTTTAAACTAAAACAGTTTAAAAATAGCTTTTATAGCAAACAAGCTTAACTTAAATATTAGCAAAATTGTTGTTAAATAATATTTTAAAAATAATATTAACAAAAAAAGCGGCAATAATAATGCTGTTTTTTTATTATTATATAATAACATAAATTAATAAACAAATATAATATATTAAACAACATTTATATAAAAAAAAATTTAAAATATATATACGTTTATATAAAAAAACTATATAAAAGCTTAATAAGCTAAAGTTTTTATAAAAAAGCAATATATTTTTATAGCGCTATTATTAATTATATAAAAAAAGTTGTTAAATTAAACAATTTTGCTAAATAAAGCAAGCGTAAAATATAAACAAATAAAAAATACAACAAAAGCTATAATAAAAACAACAATAATTATATTATTATTGCTATTAATAACGTTATTTAAGCTATTATTAATATAACTTTTATAACAGCTAAAAAACTTTATATATAACAATAATAATAATAATAATAATAATAGTAATAATAATATTATTGTTATTAATGTTATTATTATTGCTGTTATTATTATTGTTATTATTATTATTATTATTATTATATAAACTATTGTTTTAAAGTTAACATAACTTTAAAATTATAGCTAAAAGGATATATATAATATAATATATATATATATATATACATGTTTAAAAAAAAAAAAAAAGAAAGAAAAAAAATTGCACAAAAAAGTTTTATTTATATATAAAAGCAGCAAATTTTACACTTTTTTTTAATAATATACGTTTTTAACAAGCTAAAACTAAAAGCAGTTATAGCTTATTTTTGTTTTATTTTCTTTACGTATAAACTAATTTTATAATATATAATTATATAATATATGTTAAATTAACAGTATTGCTTATACATAAATATAACTTACGTATAACTAATAATTTTATTTGTTATATAAATAAAATAAAAAGTTGCGCATAAACCGCGCATAAACTATTATTTACTTATATAAGTTTTTTTTATATAAGTAAAACTAGCTTGCTTTTTTACTTTTTAAAAATATAAATAAACATAAAAAACAATAAGTTTACTTTTACTTTTATATAAATATATATGTATAAAAGCAAAAGCTATTAATAATATATATATAATAAACAAGTTAAAAAAGCTATTTAAAATTAACAATTTAATATATTATTAAGCAATTATATTAGTTATAAAATAATTATATATTATAGCTTATATTTTTTTTACGTTTAAAGTTTTTTAAGTTTTATTTATAAAGCAGTTATACAAAAAAATATTATAGTTAAAAAAAAAAAAGCTAATGTTAAAACATTAATGTTAACTATATATAAAACTTTTTATATAACTATTTAAATAACTTATTAGCTTAATTAAATAAGTAATATATATATATAAAAATTTTTGTTTAAGCAAAAAATCTTATATATAAAAGTTTTACTTTTTTTTTTAATAAAAAATAAAATTAATATATAAGTTATTTGTTTTATACGTTTTATTTATATATAATATTATACTTTTAGCTATTTAACATAGTTAATAAAAAAATATTAGTTTATATAATATTAAACTATAAACTATTAATTAATAAATAAAAAAAGCTAAAAATAGCTTGTTTTTTAATAGCTTTAAAAAGCTATTAAAATTTAATAAAAGTTATTAATTACTTATTTTAGTTTAAAACAATTATATAATAATTTATTAAAACAAAAAAACTAGTTATATATAACATTATTAAAAGTATTAAAATCATTAAAAAACATGTTTTAATGTTATTATTATAAAAAATAAAAAATAAAACAATATTAATTAAAATATAAACTAATAAATAAAAAAAGTTTATATTATTTATAAACTAAAATAATAAAAGCTATAAAAGTTTTAAAAACTTATAAAAAAGCTTTTTTTTTTTTTTTACTTGTTTTTTTAATAAATTAAGCAAAAAAACTTAATATATAAAAAAAGTTATATTAAAACATTATATATAACAAAATATAAATGTTTTATTTAACTTAAACATTATTAAACATAATTTTTGTTTATAATATATATAAATAAATAATTATGTTAATAATAGCTTTATAAATTAATTTAATTATATTAATAATATTAAATATATAATTTTAATTTTAATTATATATAGTTTTAAGTTTTTAAGTTAATTTTTTATATAAAAATTTAATAAAAATTTACTTAAACTTCGGTTTTACTTATAAATAGATTTTAACGGCGGACTGTACAATTGTTGCCTGGAGCGCTTAAAGCTAGCTCGTTCTGTGCTAAAGCTTGACGTAAAGGTCGTTGCAAAACTCGTCAACGGATCACCAATATCTAACGCCCCAAATGCTTGACTTGCGTCTTGGGAGTCCTCTTCCGTCTCTCGATATCGGGTAATAACAGGCGTCTCATTAAAGCTTTGATCCCAAATATCACGCTGAAGTTCATCATGCGCGTCTTGGGGTATATGTCCTGGATCATGTACCACTATACTAGAACTTGAGCCACTGTCATGTACCACTATACCAGGGCTTGAGCCACTGTCATGCTGTATCTCGATCGTGTCATTAATATCGTTTTGTCCGATCGGTAAATCGGCTTGTCTCGCTCGGGTGTTGGCGGCGTCTATGAAGCTGTCTCGGTGCTGCTTCGCCATGTCTCTCGCATTCCTGAATGAGGTCACTCCATCGACGAACGTCTCCCGGTCATTTGTTAAAGCATAAGCCTTGAGCTGAGTCATATGGTACCCTGGGCGTCCCCCAGAAGTGGGTGACGCCGTGAGATGGTGGGCGTACAGCTTAAGCTGACCGCCATGGTAGCTCGAGCTGAAGGTGCGGGTGGTATTGTCATAAACTGGCTCGTCGTTGCCGTAATTCTGCAGGCTGTGCATGGCGCGAGATCCCATCGCTCCGTCGTAGCGAGCTTGCCGTGTTGCCACCGCTATATTACCATCCGGGCCTTTTACTTCCACGAAGAAGTTCGGCACCATTGGCTTGTCCCGCATGGTCGATGGGACGATGTGACGACTAAGCTCTTCGCGAGCGGACCGAGCCAGCTGTTCAGGGTATGCCCCATAATAAATGTCTGGCTTGGCCGGGGCGATTGTCCCGTCTGTGAGATGCTCGAAGTTCCCAAAACTTGTGTTTCTAGCGGATGGGTGCCTAGGATTCTTTGGGCCGAGAATTGTTGGGATCACATCTGCTAATATATCGTCTTCATCTTTCGCCCGAAGACTATCCTGCGCAAATGCCTCGAATGCACCTTCGGAAAATTTAGATGGCGATAGCGATGCCCTTGGGACCACTAGCGCCGCTTTGACTTGCGTTAAATCTGGCTTTTGCGATGAATAAATTGGGTAGATTTGATGGTCTGTAAGATGCTGATCGAAGTCGCGGTTGTAGGGTGTTGACTTCCTGGTCTTGGTCGTTCCCGAAGTGGGAAGGGTAGAAGCTGGGTTTGTCGATTTGGGCACACGACTCCGTGAAGATTGTCTGGAACTCATAACGCCAGAAGTGGGATGATTCCTTCTCGGCTCCGGGTACTAGATCGAGTTGTTAGAAAGAGACTTCACACATAGCATAGCATATCGTATCTTCTTACACCTCGAAGATCACACAGGTCTGGGCCGCCGTGTCTTGCGAACCGGACAAGGTCTCTGGGGGTCGTGGTGGTACATGCCGGTGCTAGGCGAGGGGAGGGAGGAGAGCGCTTCGTCTTGGTCCGTCGGTCGAGTTCTTCCAATGCCCTGCGGGTTAGCTGGATCTTCGACAGTCTGTCCCAAAATTCGGGGGGATATTTCCAAGACGCCCAAGCGTCGAGTTCGATTTCGCTTTCGCTTCTCGTCTTGATCTTCTTCGCTAGAGGGACGTCGTCTCGTGGGTAGTCCTCTTGGGAGAGTTCGTCTGCGTGCTGTCTCTTTCGATTCTGCGGCCTCGCCATAACCGGACATGTTTGGAGGTTACATGGAGGAGATGGGACGAGTGGTTAAATGGGTTATGAAGTCCAAGACACACTTCATCTGGTGGCGCGTCTTCGGTGTCGTTAAGCGGCGACTCGGGATTGGTCAGGAAGCTGAGATGTGGTGTGATGCAAATGCATGAAGTAAGGGAGTCAAATGCATGTGATAAGGGATGCAAATGCAAGGGATTTACGCGCACGTCAAAAGCGGGGTAATACCAGAAAGATAGGTAGAGCTAACCACATTAGCGCGAGGGGAGGTCTACAGTAGGTATAGTTATAGTTTTAGTCACAAAGGTCACAAGTCACAAGCTAGATTCAAACTATAGGTCTACGGTCACAATTATGCACACTATTACAGTCATACTACGGGGTTACTACGCGTGAATGGTGAGTGCTGTAATTGATTATTATACACCTATTGGTCTAGCAGACGAAGGGCAGTTGCAATTGCAGTACAGTACTGCCCCTTGGTGTGGAGGGGGCAAAGTGGTCTCGAATTGCCAACATGGTTTCTAAAAAACAAAAACGGCCTGTCCAGGTACAGGTTGTGAAGGGGTGGACATTAATGTCCCTGTCTGGTTCGTCATCACTTCATGGCCCCGGCGTAGTCTTAGAACTGCGGTTGTCTAGTTAGGCGAGTGGTGTTTTCATGGAAGGTCACTAACGTCATGATTCTAGGTTTAAGATATGGGAAGCCGGTTTATTGAACGATACCTGGGTTAATGGGCACTGGGCCAGTGCGTAATTCTCGGAACCATCCTCTTCTTGTTCTAGCAACGAGCATAATATTCCTTTTGCTGGGTAAGACTCCCCTTAAAAGCTTCTATAATCCTCGTAAATCACACTTTAAATGGCGACAACTAATTCCGATTACTATAGTGCGGGACGTCTATATGGGTGCCAACCTGGATATCCCAACGCCGGCGTCACTCAAGTCTGGAAAGTACCTGTTTCGTCATGAGATGATCAATCTCTAGACAGGCTTTGTGCAGTTTTTCCTTAACTGTATCTAACTTGAGGTCAACGGCACAGGCAGTAGTCTCCCAGCGTCCGACGAGCTTGTGGCAATTTCTAGTGCCTACGAAAAGGTTATCCCAGGGCCTTCGTTTTAACTTTCTCGTATTGTTTGCGCTGATTTAGCCGTTTTGTGTCAGATCTTTCGTCATTCTGCTTTACTCATCAGTAACCTTCTCCGCTCTTAGGACCATGAAAAAAGCTTCACTACAACCAAAGGCTCGCCACAGTTTTATACGGAGAATGGTAACAACACAGTAAGTGTGTTAATACGTATATGTATAAGTGCATGGACATATGAAGCTTAAATTAATTACAGGTTTACTCTATGCCAGGCTCATTAGTTTGGGAAGGTTGAGGAAAATAAAGAGAAAGCAGAGCTGAAGGGAGAAAGTGGTATATGCCACATAAACTTCTTAGTTACAGTATTATACGTACAAATATTAACAGATACGTTAAGCCCTATTAATGATCGTTGCTTTATATAACTTATGTTTCTGGAAAGATATTGTACATAATTTCGGCGTATAACCTCGTATTTAAATAGAATCCTTAGTTCATGTCTTTCAACAATAATCTATCATTCGTTCTACAGAAGCACCCTAAAGGCTAATCATCACTCATCTGTGAACGCTCATCAGCCAGGTAGGCTGGATTGTTTTCCTCGAACCCGAAGTTCCATAATATATCCTTTGGCGTCGCCAAATCCCCACTCCCAACTACACCATGGCTACTTTGTCCACCGACGTGTTGCATGACAACTGGCGTCAGAGCCCAACGTAGTCCCCGTGTTAAATCTGCATGCATTTCGATGAAGCTGTCTGTAGGCACCCCTGACCACCTATTGCTACGAAATAGGGGCAAAAGCTCGTTCAAAATTTTGCTCCTAGGGAACACGAGTCCTTGTCCACAACATGCATGATCGGGCATTAGATTGACACCAGCTGGCCGAGGGGTGACGCAGTTCCCCCTTGAGGCAAAGTAGAGGAGGATAAAAAGAGGCGCTGCGACAAGAACGGCGAAACCTAGGATGAATCTTGTGATATACCACCGCGACGCCACTACGTAACGTCGTGTTATGAGTAGGACACAAAGGATCGAGACTGTAACAGCAAGTGATGAGCCTAGATATACCGGCCATGACTCCTGGTTCCAGCCAAGAAGTCCTTCATAGTAAAACAGCCTTAGATAGAGAACTGTGTTTTTGTAAGCGTGGAGAGCATTAGCGAAGGCACTTCGACACACAACTGCAACTACTCTCGACCAATGTATGAATGGGACAGCTGGGATGTAGTTACTCACAATCTGTGTATCCTGCTTCCCAAGTTTGGATTGCAGCTAGGTCCAATGCGCGAGCGACCCGGGGCCACCATCCATCAAGAAACACAACATCGTCTTCAAGCATTAAGACGTATGGTGCGCCAGTATTTGCGCACGCTTCCAGAACAATTGAGTAATCGTATTTCGACTTGATCTCGTGACTCTGTTTGCTCATTGTCTGGGCAAGAGCTACGTTGTAGTACGAGGGTAATTCATCAGCCATGGCGACAAGCCAGGGCTGATCATATTCGCTGTGCTTGCTTTGATTGGCGTGGGCAACGAATACGACAAAGTACAGGGCATCGCGCTCCTCGGGGGTGAGACTGTGCTGAAGTGAGCCGAGTGTAGACTTGAGGTACGAAATCCCGCGTCTCTGGACCGTGGGTACACCTATACACAACTCAGGTGGATGCGTGCGATTTCTTTGGCGCCGTAGCTCTCCATCAACCAAGTTATTGCTCATCGACTCGGCATACTCGGCGGCCTGTTGGATCCGGTATGTAGAGTATGCAGGATTATGCGCGCTGTGGGCTCTGTAGAAAACGGACGTCGGATCTCTCCAGCATGTCGACCGAAGATATCCTAGGAGCAATGTGTACTGTAGCCTCAAGGTCTGATTAGTAATCTTTTCTCTTTTGGCCAAAGGAATAAAATCAGATGGTGCAGCACGTCTTCCGTCCCATATGCCAATCGGAATGGTACTTACAACAAGAAAGAAGCCCAAAACAGTTACTCCGTTGCTATGCATTGTACAACTAACTCATGAGAGTTTGTGAAAGGAAAACCCTATCAAGAACGAGTTTATTGGAAAATAATAAACTCAAATGACCAACAATTCAAGCAGTTTGAGATCCCGCTGGCAGAGATCTTCCTCTGTGTAGGCTTGGCCAGCTGAAAGGCAGAGTGAGATCGACCTACCAAATGCGCCATGCAGATCGCATTTGGTCAGAGGATAGTGTCGGTCTCTAGCTTGCTGCGCTTGTATGGACGTCCACGGGTTTGATGGGAGCCTGACCTGAAGATTCTATGAACATGCGTGTGGCACGACGACTGCCGCAATATTTGTGCATTTCTGGGAATGGTGATTATTATTCTGCATCCAATCAGATTTCCCCGGCGTCAGCTTATTCATCTACGTCGGTGGCTGAGGCACAGCCTGATTTCTACGTTGTATTGTAATCCTAATACTGCATGTTAGTTTCAAATGTCACCCACGCCCCTTTCCGACCGTCTTGACAACAATGGAAATACTGCGATTCTATTATCTATGCGGCCGCGCGGATTTTCTCGAGGATGGGGGTCGGGTAAGGAACATCCTGCGTTGCGCAATTCGACGATCAGCAAGACAATTCTTTTCTCGGGATTTCTCTTCATCATGTCTAGGACAACATCCAATTCGCCTCTTCTTTCCTCATCTGGTCCGGGCGCCCAACGGGTAGTAGTAGGATGAGATATAGCATAGTTTTGCCCCCAACTACTACCACTATTTCGACGAAGCACTACAACTAACACCTAGGAATCCATCCACGTTTCTTATTTGATATTGGGTAATGGTCTCTTATGCGAACCGGAATGTGGAGAACGAACGAGTTAAGGCTATGTTGAAGTAGCTATTGTGACGCGTTGCATCATGATGTAATAATAGTACAATCGCCAACCAGCGGCTGTCCACGGAATAAAACAGAAACCTTTCCAACCACAAGACATCTAGTATTGAAGCCTAACGAACGTGTTTCATTGGGCTTCGCTTAGAACACAATTATCTTCTTCCCAGCGCTGACGGTAAACGTGCCCCCGGATTTTCCGTTGGACATGCAAGTCTGCTGCACCTGATTGGCATAGTCTGCGACCTGTTCGCACGAGAGTTGGGAATCGTCATCATCCTTCTCCCCGCACACACCTATCTTGCCACCATCGGCGTTTACGAGTGTTGTGCAATCTGGAGTGAGAAGTTAGCTGAGTCATGAGCACGATGGGGACAGAATATCTATACCTGAAGCTTGACCGTTGGTGTTTGGGCAGTCTCCGCCTTTGCCTTTGAGTTCATTGATGGCGTTCGTTACCTTGTCGTTTTTCGGGAGAGCCATCAGACGTTTGGCAAGTCACGCCGTTCTGGCGGGAGTCTAAGGCTGGCATCGCTGTAGCCAAGCTGAGGGCTGAGAGCAAGACAACTGCGGTAGCTTTGGTGAAATACATGGTGGAATGGCAGTTTGGGTATGATTTGATGCTTTTGAGTGTTATGATAGTAGTATAGAACTGGGCTGTTCAAGTGTTTTGCTTTAACAGGGTAATATGCATGGCTATCTCGATTCACACTTTGCGAGCTTTTATATCGCACTTTCCCTCACACTTTCACGACTGACATCATGAGAATCCGCTAGAAGAATTCCTATGAATAGATTGTACAAGCACCATTTCACTTTTAAGTAGCCATATTATCCCGCGATCGTCGTGAATATTCCTATAATTTCCACGAAGCATTCGTCATCGTAGAAGGATCCATATCGAGGTTCTTTAGTGAGCCTGAGCTAATAGAAAAACACCGTTTCTTCAGCCTAACGTTGATCTCTTACATTAGAACAATGCGTTAAAGTGTTGGTGTTGGTTATAGCTTACACGGCTGAAACGAAGGAAGCATTAAACTATGAGGATTCGTGGGGGCCTTTGGTGTTAACTCAGGGGCGTACAATTTACATAACACAACATCTACTATGAGGACTACAAACTACACAATCTCTTCTATATCTTCGTGATGATGATAATGTCAAAAATACATAGCCTCATAAATACTGATCATCGCTTGGAGTAGCGTCATGACCTGTCACCTGTGGTAGCACAACAGAATCAAGTCGATTAACAAATCCTACAAGGCTAATCATACTAGTAATTATATTTCTGATCGACATCTCTGTCTCTGCCTACGAGAGGCGTTTCGTTCGCTAGGCTAGCCGGACAGGTCTATAAGCCTCCTATTTATATAATAGGCGCCTAGATGTCGGACTCCTGCATATCGGACTGATTACTTCCGTTGGTTGGTGGTATTTGGCTGCATAACGTGACGTCATCCTCTCTGCCTAGCTAATAACAATTGATTTCAGGAGTCCTTTCTGTTTTGTCTTCCAACCGTTCACAACGTACCCAAGTCAACTCAAGTCAATTCATCAGTAACCCTTCTGTTGCAATCATGTCTATCGAGTCTGTTCAGTCCTGGGCATCCAAGTCACGCGCGCGCGATGACCACCAAAGCGTTGAGGCTCAACACATAATCGATATTTTCGAGAAGTTGTTCCTCAACAAGACAAGTCCGGCCAATGCTGCTTCTAGCATTAACGACGAGCTGTATCCTCTTATGAAAGCCAGCCCCGCCGACCTACGTATCACTTCCGTCTGGGGTATTGTCTGCCATGCGGCGAGGGAGCTAGGAAGTGACCAATCGATCAGTCTTTTGGTTGTCCAGATGCTCGACGCAGTGCGAAAAATCGAAGTCAAGGGCGATAACGGTAACAGTATCAAAAAAGACTGGGGTGGATACTTTTGGAAAGACTTACCTGGATTTACTTTAACTTTCAGGGAGTATGGTATTGGTAAGCCCAAGAAGCTATTGTTATACTCATTGTGGTTGTCGCCTGACCATTCGATGCAGATCTCGAACCAGACGAAGGTCTCACAGATAGCGAGTGGCTTGCGCAAAAGACACACTTTCACAACGCAACATCGTTTGCGGCCACCGCTTTAGCGGCCTCTTCCCAGTTTTCTGGCTTCATATTCTTCTTCCTTGTCTGCATGGGAGATGCCTTTGGGGGAGTGGACGATGAGCCAGCGCCGCCGGTTCGTGCCGCCATGTACATTCCAGCCGTTGTCACCTGGCTAGCCAACGCAGGAGACAAGATCTACCAAGTGAGCAAAGAAGGTGTACAGAAAGGACTCGACACGGATGCCTGGCTATCGTGGAAGAAAAACCTTGATCAAGTGGCTGCGGATGCCAGCATTGAAGACGACATGAGGAGACTTGCATCAGAGGCAAAAGATACCATGAGCAGCATTGAAACCCGATTTGTAGATTAGTGTACTACCTAAAAACTGAACAAACGAGAATTCTTGTATTTTACTTCTAAAGCTACTGTCATATAAACGCAAGACTGGCTATCTAAACATAGTTACGAACCAGCTCATCATGTTGGCCATTCACCGATGTAGTAACAATCAACTGTTTAGTTATGAGGCTAATTAAGTTCACTACCAAAATACAATTGAATTGTTTATTAAAATTCGTTAGAACTCATCCGAGAGTCGCATTAGAGTCATGACTAAATGTCACGAATACAGAGTAAAAGTTGATGGTGTTCATTTGACTCTATGCTAGCACTTGATCTAAGCTAGGGGGCTGAGTGCATGAAATGTCACCGATCTACCGGATGCCGTCTTAAATTATCCATAACAGCATTACCTTAACAGCCACCTACATCATGGGGTAAGTTTAGCTCTACGGAGGATTAATCTAACGTTGTATCCAGCCTGGTATATTTATAGCCGGTGGCAGAGAGATGATCATTCTATGACATTACTACAAGATCAACATTATCCCAAAGAATGCTGTTGCCAGTAATCTACAAGAGATAGCCTCGTTGCTACTATATTACGTTTGATCCTATAAATAATATTCCTGAAGAATAATGGCCTCAGTATTAAAACGCCACACTAAGTAATCTGTTTACATATATAAAGGAGAGAGAATTCATTTACTTTATCGCTAAGTTCTCACGACGACACCATCATCATCAACACCATCATCATCATTGCAGCCTCAACCCCGAGCCATAATCACAAGACATACTTTACCAAAATGCAGTTTGGAACCTTTCTGTCCATCCTTGGGGCTTGTGGTCTTGCACTCACAGCCCCAACACCAGGAGAGCTCTTCGCTAGAGCCAACACAACTCCAGTGTCCTGCGGACGTATGTGTTCTCAAATCTGTGAACTTGGTTCCCCGACTAATCACTCGATTTACAGCCTCTTCGGACCAACGAGCCTATCCTCTGGAAACCGTCCAAGAAGCCTTCGCTGCGCTTCAGCTATATGGAAATAAGCCCAAACCCTCGCAGCGTAAGTGTCCACCACATTCGGAATCCCCGTCTCATTTTTCCAGTCCCATCCACAAGCTATTCTAGCTTCATCCACTTCATATCCATATTCTTGGGCCTTTTTTCTTCCACTTACAGATCACCTGCTGCAGCAAAGGCCGGAACCCGAGCATACCCCCAACAATATGGAAACAACCAAGGTGTACCAAGCGATCCTGACGTAGTAGCGGCATTGGACGCCATTCCGGAGTGCAAGACGGCGCAAAGTGGGTATAAGTACTTCGAGTATCCGCTGGCAGACCCGATGTGGGCTGGAGGCGCAGAACGCAGCCAGGGTCCGGATAGAGTCATCGCAATTGCCCAAAATGCAGGACAAGGCGGGACGCGCTCTTACACTTACTGTCTTTCTATTACGCACCGAGGTGGCACCAGCGATAGTGACCCGTCGTTCCGCGCTTGCTCTAGCGCTCCGTAGAAGATTAGGTAAAGATATTGCTGAGGAAAACGGAGATATGTGGTGTTGGGAGGATTACTCGCTGTTGTATTTTTGGTAGCTTTCCTTATTATTACTTACCTTATTTTAGTTGGGAGCCGTGATTCTCAATCTAGAATGTATAACATTGTGTTGTGCTGCCTAGTTTACTGCTTCTACAAGTTAAAATCTCGCAATGGCATTGTCACACGGACCACCCAAGGGATTGGGACTGCCTCAGGCACCCGAAACCCTTTGGGCCTAGAACTCCAATTCATGTATATAATCATATGAG
>MU382786.1:0-14840 GCA_022495115.1 Xylaria castorea | reverse complement strand
CAATGTTTTAAACGTTATTATATAAAAAAATAAAACAACTATTTTTATTATATAAAAATAAAAACATTTATTTTTTAATATAAGCTAACAAAAAATAACGGTTTATTTTATAAAAATAAAACTTTAAAAGCTTTATAAACAATTTAAACATTTTTATATAAAAAAACTATATATTTTTTTAAAAAAAGTAAAATATAATAACGTTAATGTTTTTATACTATAAAAAATTAAAAAATTTTACTACTATTATTAATTATATAACTAGTTTTTTAAAAAACAATTTTAACTTTAATTATAAAATTATTATTAACGTTATATAAATTAACAAACAATTAACTTTATATATTATTAATATAAATATTTTATTTTAAGCAGCAAAGTTTTTAAAGTTTTTATTTATATATATAATATAAATGCATATAAGTATAAGTAAAAACTATATATAAATTAAAGATAAAGATTAAAGGTTTTTAAGTTTATAAATTTACGTAAACTAATAATATAATGTGTAAATATATATATATAGCTAAGCTACGCGTATAAACTATAGCGTATAACTATATATAGCTGTATATAATATATAAAGTGTATTTTTATAAGCTTTTATTATATGTTAGCTTTAAAAAGGGTGCTTGCTAACTTTAGCAAGTTATAATATATTTATATAAAAATTTTTTAATTCTTTATTAATTCGATTAATTTAATTAATTCGATTAATTAATCTTTTGCTACAATTTTGCAAAGTTGTTTTTGTTTACGTAATGTTTTGTTTGCAAGGATTATAGCTTTACAAAAGCGGCTTAGTTTACGTTTAAATGCTTTAAAAGTTAGTTTGTTTAACTTATTAAAACAAAGTTTATTATAATTTTAATATTTTTTAATTAACTTTTTGTTATAACAAAGTTGTTATTTAAACTTTTATTTATTATATTTATAATTTTAACTTTTTTATTTAATAAAATAATCGAACTTATTACGTTTGCAGTTAAATTAATAATTAAAAACAATTTTTACTTTATATAATTTTTTTTTTTTTGCGTTAAAGTTTTTTTGTTTAGTTTTAACCGGTTTTAATAATAGTATATAACGTTTAAAAAAATCGTTTTTTTTAAGTATAAGTTAAAAATGTTTTATAAAAATAACGGAATAAATAGTAAAGTTATTAAAAAAGTTTAGTTTATAAGCTAAATTATTAACACGTTTTTTTATTGTTTATAAGTTTAATTATTGCTATAAATATTTTTATAATAGTTTATTTAGTAAGTAATATTTTTTATAAAGTTTTAAATAAACTTAATTTTTTTTATAAAATTAAAAGAATTAATGTTTTTTGTTATATTAACGTTTAATTATTATACGTATAAAGTTTATTGTTAAATATACGTTTTTTTTTAAATGTTTATAAAAAAATCTAATGTTTTTAAATTTTTAAATATTTGCTATATTAATTTTAACAATTATATTAAGTACGTTTAACAGTTAAAATTTAAATAGTTGCTTATAAAAAGTTAAATATATTAATATAAAATATATAGCGTTTAAGTTTTATTATAAAAATAGTATAATGTTTATTTAGTTAGCTTTTAAATTTATAAAATTATAATATTTTAGTACAATTTTAACTGTTTAATTTTTACGTTTTAATAGTTTATTAGCTTATAAATAATACGCTATAGTTATAAAAAGCTTTATTTTTAAAGTTTTTTATATGCTTTACTAAAACTTAAAAGTAAATTTTTTGTTCTAGTTAAAAATTATACTTTTAAAAATTTCCTAGTTATATAGCAATAATTGCTTTATTATAATAATATTTTACTTTTTAGCAGTATATTTTTTATAACTAAAAATAAAAAGTATACGTTTATTTATATAACAAAAAACTATTATTATAAAGTTATATATATTAAAGTATAATTTGTTTTTGCTTAGCTATTAAAATATACTTTTTGTTTTAACTAGTAATAAAACTAAAATAAAATTAATAGCTATTATTTATATAAACAAAAAATCATTAAAGCATATAAATTAAAAACTTTTTACTAATGTTTATTTATTAAATTAATTAAGCTTATATATAAAACAATACGTAATAAAAGTTTTTATTTACTATATTTTATTAACTATAACGTATTATTTAAAAGCTTACATTATTTTTTATAGTTTTTAATAATACTTTTTATTATAAGCAAGCTTTATTATTTTTTTAATTATATTGTACAATATATATAAACGTTTAACACTTATATATATGTTATATATTAAGCTATTAAATGTTAAATTAAAAAAATGTTTTAGCTTAAAATAAATACTTATGTTATTATTGTTTGTATAATTGCTTTTATGTTTAACGTTATATATATTTTTTAAAATTTGCGCATATTTTTTGTTTTTTTAATATATATAATTAAAGTTATAAAGCATAAATTTGTTTATAATTGTTTTTAATAGTAATATAAGCTATATAAAGTTATAATTGTTTTATATTATATTTAAAATAATTGTTTTATTTAATTTTTTTAAATTATTATTAAAGTTTTGCTTGTTAAAAATGCTTTATAAACAGCTAAACGTATTTAGTACAAAGTTTAAACGTTTAAATAAATAATATATTTATAGTTTATATTATAAAAAGTATATTAATAAGTTAATTAATTGTTTGTTTGTACGGTTAATTATAGCAGTTTATAATATTGTTTGTTTAATAATACTTTTAGTAATTAAATAATTTATTAAAATAATAACCGGTCGGTTATTAAATTAAATAACTATTTATATTTTTTTTTTAACTTAAATTAAACATGCTACTTTTATTTCGGAAAAGCTATAGTTAATTTTAGCAGTTGTTAAACATTTATTAAAATATATTACCGGTAAAATTTTAGCAAATAAAATAATTTTGCTAAAAACCTATATATATTTAAGTTTTAAATAAAACAGTATAACATTAAATTTTTTTTGCAATAAAGCATTAATTTAAAAAAATAGCTTTTGCTTTAAATTATAATAGTATAAAGTTATTTTGTTATATATTACGTTTTAAACTACTTTAAATAATGCAAGTTTTATTGCTATAAGTTTATAGTAAATATTTTTAATATATGCTTTTTGTTTGTTCGGTTTTTTTGTTTTAATATAACTTGTTTTTCTTTTTTTGTTTAGCAATATTGCTTTTTTTTTTTGCAAAAGTTTAAATAGTTTAATATAATAAAGTATTAAATTATAAAAAAATCTAGTAATACTAATATATTGTTTTAATGTTTTTAGCTATTTTAAAAAAGCTAAATTATAAAAAGCAGCAATATAACTTTTAGTATTAATTAGTTTAAACGCGTTTACTTTAAAGCTTAATAAGTTAACAAAAAAATAGCTAATAAATAATTTTGTTAATAATATAGCGATATTTTTTTTTTAAAAAACGCTAAAAATAATATAAAAATGTTTTATATATTTTTTAGCAATATTTAAATAAATAATAATATTGTTAATAAAACATTTATAAAAGTATTAATAATTTTTAAATTAGTTATTTATAAACTTTTATATATAAGCAAAACTATTATAAAAACTTATTACTATTATATAGTATTATTTTATGCTATAAAAACTAATTATTATAAACTTATTTTTATAGTTTAAATATATTAAAAATTAGTAAAAAAAGGAAACAGCGTTAATAATAGTTATAAAATGCTTGTTTTATAAAAATAAAATAACTTTTACTTATAAAAGTAATAAATAGTTGTTTAAAACTGCTATTTTATTAAAGTTTTAAAAGTTAGCTATTATACGTTTTTTTTGCTTTATTTTTTTAAGCTTAGCTTTTTTGTTAAAAACTAAACGTTAAATAATAAACAAAAAATAAATAAAAAAAGTAAGTTCGTTAACCTAATTTATTTTTCTTTTTTTATATAAGTTGTTATAATATTTGTTTAAAACATTTATATTTTTATAACTTAACAAATATATATAGTTATTTATTTTAGCGCTTTAGTTCTGCTATTTTTTTATAAAAAATATTTTTATGTATTAGTTAAAAAAAATGTTAATTATACTTTTGTTTTTTTAAATATTAAAAGCTTTAGCAATTTTTTAAAATTTTTTAGCTAAAAATACGCGTTTAACGTAAATATATATACCGCTATTAATTACAATTTTAAATAAGTTAATAAGTTATTTAATGTTTAAAGTAAAATATACTTTAAAAATTTTAAGTTATAAAAGTTTAAATGTTAAAAAAAGTTTTAAATTGTTATAGTTTGTTTTATTAAACTTATTAATAAATGCTTTTACGTTGTTAAAAAATAGCGTTTTAAAAGCAAATAATGCTAATTATATAAAAGCAAAATCGGCAATTTTGTTTAATATTAGTATGTTTTTAAACGAAACAAATTTTATAGCTATAGCTATAGTTATTAATATTATTTTAAATTTATTACTTAAGTTTATAAATACTATAAAATTATTTAATACTTTAATAAATGCGTTAATTTTTAGTATGTTATTTATAGTTATAAAAGTTAATGCTTATTTTTTTTAGCTTAAACTATTAGTTATAGCTATAACTATAACTGCTATAAATATTAAAGTATATATTATGCTTTTAAAAAATATAAAAAAGTAATTAATAAACTTGTTTTTTTATATAAATTTTATTTTAATACTTTTATAAATTGTTAATTTTTTTTTAAAATTATTTGTTATAAGTACTATTTATAATATTTATGCGTTAACTATAATATTTATAGCAGCTAAAATAAATTTTATAGCTAAAAAACAAAAGTTGTAGTTAATAAGCAAAGCTTTATATATAACTACTATATAAGCCGATTTTTTGCTTTTTAAGTTAATACGTTTTTTAGTTATTACTTTTTTTATATATTTATATATATAAGCTATTGCTTTAAATTTTAACTAAAAGTTTTTTAGTTTAAAAAAAGTTATAATGCTTGCTTTATAATATATGTTTGCTTTATAAAGCATAAAAAAGTTGTTTTTAAAAAGTAAGTTAAATATAAAATTTTTTACGATTTATTTTTTTTTATTAAACTTTTATATTATAAGCTTATTTTTATTGTTTACTTTTTTAAAATAAAACGTAAATTTTGCTTAAATAAATAAGCTAATATAGCTTTTAATATTTTTAGCACTATTTTTACGTTTTTTAGTAATATGTTTTAAAGTATTAAAAAATTTTTGGTTAATATAAGTTTTTTTTGCGCTTAAGTTAATATAAACTTTTATTTTTTTTTTATTAAATAAAGCTTTTGCTTTAATATAAAAATAAATATATTATAAATATATAGTATTTTTTTTTAAGTTATAAGCAAAAGCTTTTTTAACTTTAAAAACTTTATTAAATATTATAAAGTTTTTAATTAGCTGTTTATACGTTAAAGCAAATAGTTTGTTGTTAATTAAATGTTTTTAAAATATTTAAAGCTTTTTAAGTTTTTTAAGCTTTTTTAGCTTTTTAAAAATGCTTATTTTATAACTTAGTATAACTTTAAGTTGTTAAATTACTTTTATTTTAATATGTTAACAATATATTAAATATTAAAATAAACAATTATATAATAGTAATAATAAAACATAATATTTACATGTTTTTTTTTTAAAGTTTAAAAGTAAAATAATAACAATTTTTTTTAATATAACTTTAGTTTTATATTTATAAAAATGCTTAATTTTTTTTTTGGATATATTAAACTTAGTATAACATTTATAGCATATAAAGTTAAAATTTAGCTAATATAAAGTTTTAAATATATTGTTATTGTTTTTGTTTTTAAAAATATAATAATTAATGTTAACTTGCGCAAAATAAACACTTTAGCTACGTTAATTATTTTTATTATTATAATTATTGTTTTTTTTTTTTTTTTTTTTTTAATTTTTGCTTAAGTTTTAAAAAAAACGGCGTTTATTACAATTATTACGTTTATTGTTGCATTTATTGTTATATTTATTGTTATATTTATTGTTAAAACAACTTTTTAGCTGTTTTTTAAGTTTTTAAAATAATTTTGCAAGCGTATAAGCTATTTAATAATAATTACAATTATTAAAAAGCTATTAAAAATTTTATTAAAGTAAAATAGTTATATTAATAGCAAACTTAAAACGTAAAAAAGTAATAAATATATTAATAGCGAACAACCTATTAAAAAATTTTGCATTAAAACGCTATAAAAAACTTATTACTACTATAATATTAAAAAATTCTTTAAAAAAAAACATAAAGTTTACAGCTATAAAAAAAATGCTTAATAAACTAATAAAACTTATATTTTAGCTAATTAAAAAAAATAAAATAGCAAAAAAACTTTTTTTTTATTATAACGCAAAAAAAACTTAAGCAATAATTAAATTTTAAAGCTTAATAAATATAACTATTAAATTTATAAATACTAAAAAACTAATTATATAATATAACTTTAATAAAGCAATAGTTAAAATGTTTTAACAATTTAGCGCGCAACTTTAAGCTTAAATATAAATATAAAAAGTAGCTTTTATAAAAGTTTAGCTTTTATTAAACAAAAAAGCTATTCTAGCGAAAAAAAACAAAAAAGTTATTATTAAAGCAAAAATATAACTAAAAGTATTTAAAAAATATAAACTAATTATAATTATAATAGCAGTTAATATAGTTTTTAATAAAGTTAACGCTATTATAACTAAAAAGCTTTTTAGCAAAAATATAGTTATTATGTTTTAAAAAAAGCTTTTTAAAAGTTTTAATTAAAGCAATTAAATAATTAAAGCTTTTAAAGCAAAAATAAAGCTATAATAACGTAAAATTATAATAATAACAAAAAAAATCTTAATAGTATAGCTGTAAAAAATCTATAACAATAAAATATTAAAAGCAGTATTTAAAAACGTTTGTTTAAAGCTAAATAAATATAAATAAATATTTTTAAAAAACTTTAAAGTTTAATATGCTTTTATAATATTATATATTAATATAATTATAACAGCTTAAAAACTTAATAAAAAAAGCTTTTTTTAAAAAACGTAGTTTTTTAATTATAAACTATTTACGTTTAATATAAAAATATAATAATGTTTTAATTATTTTAGTTATAACTATATAACTATATATTGTTTTAAATAAGCATGTTATAGTTATTATAAAAGCTTTAAATATTTAAAAAAAAAAAAAAATATTTAGTTAAAACTATAAAAGTAGCACTTTAATACGTTAACTATAAAAAATAATATAAAGCTTAAAATAAAGCATGCTTATTTAACGTTTAAATAAAAAAAAAATTAAAAGCTATATATGTTTTATATTTATGTAAATTTTAAAATAATTATAAAAAAACTACTATAATAAAATATACTAATATAATATTAGTATTATAAACAGTTAGCTTAACTTTTAATATATTAAACAAAAAAAAAAACAAAAATATAAGCAAAACCGGTTTTTTTATAAAATGCTATAAAACATTAGCATAAACATTATTATTTTTATAACTATAATAAACGTTATATTTTAAAACATTAAAAAAAAATTATATTTAAATATAGTACGCATATTATAAAAAACAAACTTAAACTTTATTATAATTTAAAAAATAAAAATTATAAAAAAAAAAGCATTATATTATTTAAATAGCAACTATTATATTTTATAAAAAAGCGGAAAAGTTATACTTTATATTAATAAAAAAATCGCTTTTAAAACGTTAACTAAAAACTATAAAAAAAATTAAGCTTATATTAAAATAAAAAGCAAAAATATTATAATAATAATTTAGTTAATATATTTGTTAAATTTAATAAAAAACGTATAAAAAAGTTTGTTATAAAACTTTTTTAAAAAACTGTTTTTAAAATAATATTTGTTTATAAAAAACTTTAACTTTTATTACTTTTTATAAAACTTAATAAACTAACTTTTATTAAATAGCAAAAAACTATTAAAATTTATAGCATAATAAAGTTTAACTTTGTTAACATTTTTAAAAAAAATAACAAAAGTAATAAAAAAACAAAAAAACTTAATAATTAATTTAATATAAATATTAAAAAACTTATTAATAACGTATTAAAAAAACTTAAGCTAAAAAAGTTTAAACTATAAAGCTTTTAAAATAACTATAAAATTAAACGTATATTTAAAAAGCTATTTAAAAAAAACAAAAAAATAAAACTAGCTATAAATAAATAAAGTTATAATAGCTATAAAAATTAACAAAAAATTTTAAAAAACAATTATAATAAAAAACAAAAAAAAATTAAATAATATAATTAAAAAACTAATAAAACAATTTATAAAAATTGCAAACTTATTTATTTTTTTAAAAACTTTAAAACAAAAAACAAAAAAAACTTTATAAATAAGCTTAAACGTTATAACTTTAAAATTTAAAGCTAAACAAACATACTATAAATATAAAAAAAGTAAATTTAAAAACGTTTAAAAAAATTTAATTAAAGCTTATAATAAACTTAAATATTTAATAGTAAACGTTTAAAAAAATTTATAGCAATAAATAATAATAAAAGCTTTAAAAAATTTTAAAACATTTTAATTGCTAGCAAAATAAGCAAAATTATTAAACGAACTTTTTTTAAAAGCAATATTTATTTTACTGCTAAAAAATAACTTAAAAAAGCTTATAGTAATAGTTATATATTTTAAAAAAGCAAAAAAACTTGCAGCAAAGTTTTTTTTAACTTTATTAATAAACTTTAAAAACATTTTTAATTAACTAAAACATTATAATAAACATTAAAAATTTAAAGTTTTATAAACTGTTATAAAAAAATATATAACTAATTTAATATATAAACTTTTGCTATAAAAAGCTTTTAAAAATAACTTATTTTTAAACAAGTTTTTTAAAGCATATAATAAACCGTTAGTTTATATATTAATAGCTTTTTGTTATAGCAGTTTTTATTTTAAATATTATTTAAAACAATTTAAAAAAACAAAAGTTATAATTATTTTAAAACTAAACAAAATATTATTAGTTTATATAATAACTAAAAGTTAAAAGCTTATTTTTTTTATTAGTATAATAAAAAAAATTTTTAAAAAAAAAATATATAATAAACTTATAAAAACTGTTAAACTTAAAAGCTTTTTTTTAAAAAAACAAATAAAAAATTATAAATATTAATTTATTAATATAATAATTAAAATAGTTGCTAATAGTATATAAAAAGTTATTAAATAAAAAAGTATAGTTTTATTTTTATTGCTTAATATTATTAGCGTTTTTAATATAGTTAACTATATAAAGCTAATTTATATACTAAAAACTAAAAACTTTTTTTTATAAATAATAGTATAAATATAAAACTTTTTAATAAAATAAATAATATAGCTTAAATTTAATAGCAAACTTGTTAACTTAATATAATTAAACTTAAAAATATTATAAAGTTTTTTTTTATTGTTATTATTTTTTTTGCTATATATATTAACTTTATATAAAAAAATTATAGTTTATAAAAATATTGCAATAATTAAATTTATAAATAATATTAATATAATAACTATAAGTTTAAAAACTAAAAATAACTATAAAATTTTAACTAAAGCGTAAAATATATATAAGTTTTAAATATTATATTATAAAATAAAGTTTAAAGCAAAAAAAAGCAAGCTAATATATTTTTTATTAGCTTGTTAAACAATTATTATATTAATTACTTTATTAAAAGCTATAATTAAACTTAAAAAAAGCGTAAAATTTTTAAAAGTTTATTTTAAAAATAACTTTAAATAACGTTTATATTTAAAAAAACTTTATAAAAAACTTTTTATTTAATAATATATAATAATAAAACTAAAAAACTTAGTATAAAAAACTAATATAATAAAAATAAAACAGCTATATATTATTATAATATATAATATATTAGTTTATAAAGCTATAATATAGTATAAGCTTTTTAAAAAAAAACGTTTATAAAATATTGTTTAAAAACTTAAAGTTATATAACAAATATATTTTTAAAAAGTTATAAATATATATAAAACAATAATAGTTTAATATATTAAAACTAAATTAATAGTATTATTTTTAAACTTATATTTTTATAGCAAAACAGCTATTTTTAAAAACAAACTTTTTATATTTTTTTATATAAAAGTTGTACGGTTAACTTATAGTTAACTTATATTTATAGTTTATAAAGCGCAAATAAAACAATAAAAAAACTAAAACTAAAAAAAACTTAAAAAACGCTTTAAAACTTTTTAAATAGCTTAAAACAAATAAAACAAATAAACTAATAGTTAAACGTTAAAAAAAGCGCTTTTAAAAAAATAATAAAAACAATAGTTATTAATATACTTTAATAAAAGCAGCTATTTTATAGCAAAAAAACTATTTTCCGGAAATAATATAGTTAAAAAATATAAAAGCTTTTTTAAACATAAAACAATAGTTGTTTTTTAAATATAAACAAAAAAAATTAGCTTAAAAGCTTTTTTTTATTAAAAATAAATATTTAAATATTTAACTTTGCTATATAAATATATAATTAGCAAAAAAACAGTAGCTTATATTATTTTAAACTATAAACTGTTAATTAATAAGCAAAAAAAGCTAAAAGTAGCTTTTTTTTTAATAGCTTTAAAAAGCTATTAAAACTTAGCAAAAGTTATTAATAATTTAGCTAAGTTTAAAACAATTATATATTAGCTTATTAAAATAAAAAAATTAACTATATATAATTTTGCTAAAAATATTAAAAACATTAAAAAAATGCTTTAATGTTATTATTATAAAAAGTAAAACAATAATAAAACATTAATTAAAATATAAACTAATAAACAAAAAAAGTTTATGCTACTTATAAACTAAAATAGTAAAAGCTAAAAAAGTTTTAAAAATTTGCAAAAAAAATTTTCTTTTTTTTTTAATCTTTTTTTACTTTTTTTTTTTTTAATTAACTAAGCAAAAAAACCTAGTGTATAAAAAAAAGTTTTTATTAAAAACTATATATAATAAAGCGTAAGCGTTTTATTTAACTTAAATGTTTTAATTTTAGTAAAAACTAAAACTAAAGCGTTATTAAGCATAGTTTTTGCTTGCAATATAAATAAGTAAAATAGCTGCGCTAGTAATAGCTTTACGGATTAATTTAATAATAATAAATATTTATTATTACGTTTGTTATAATTGTTATATTAGTTATAGCTGCTGTTTTATTAATTATAATTATTGTTTTACTTATTATAACTATTGCTATAATTTAAATAGTTAAAGTTATATTTATTATAATTGTTTTTATAATTATAATTTAAACAGTAGTTATTGTTATAAAAATAATTGTTGTTATAAAAATAGTTGTTTTTGCTATATTAATAAAGTTAATACTTATTTGTTAATTAGTTATATAATTTGTTTTATAAATTATAACTTTTTTAGTTATATTGTTTAAAGTTATATAAGTATAAAAAGCGTATATTTTTTAGTAAAAAAAACTTTACGAAGTTTTTTTTAAAATAAATAGTTTTACTTTTATAACTAACAATATTTTTTGCTATATTTTATATATTATTTTAGCTTTTTTTAATTTATTGCATATATTTATTTATTGTTTAATTATGTTTTAAAAGTTTAAAAAATTGTTTAAGTTTAAGTTTTATATTGTTATAAATTTAAAATATAACTTTTTGTTAATTAATATTGTTTTTGCTTATAAGTTTTATAACTTAAGCATATTTTAGCTTTTTTTAAACATATTATAAAAAAGCATATTTGTTATAATAAATATTATAAATTATAAGTTTATTTTTTTTATACTTTTTTGTTATTATATTAAAATTTAAAATAAAACGTTTTTTTATTTTCGTTAAAAATAGTTTAAGTTTTTTTTTACGCATTTTAGCTTATTAAATAATATTAATTTTGTTGTTTTATTATAATATAGCTAAACTTATAAGTAAAGTTTAAAATAATAACAAAATTTGTTGCTTATTTAAATATTATGTTTTTTCGTTATTAAAAAACAACTTAATATAATTATAAAAGCAAAAAATATTAGTAAAAATAACATTTTTACTTTTTATAACTATTTTTAAATTATTTAAGTTATTATAAAATAAGTTAAAAATATTAACATTTTTATGCTTTAATTTATTTTTATTATAAATAATAATAATATTTAAATCGAAAAATTTTTAACGTTAACTAAAGTTTAGCTTTTATAAAGTAATTAAAATAATTAAATTAAGATTAAAAAAGTTAAGTAAAATATAATTATAACAATTGTGTTAAAATCCGTTGTTATTAAAGCTTAAGCTACTAAGATCCTTTAAGTTTAAATTTATTTTTGCTCGTTTTTTAGCGTTAATGTTGTTATATATATTAGCATCGCTAAAAATATTAAAAACAAAGTTTTAAATATATATATTATAAGCTTTAAATAAGCTGTTAAATTTAAACTTTTTTTTGTTAAAGTTAATATTTTAATTTAAGTTATATTTTTGTTACGTTTGCCCGCGTAATTTATTACTTAATATTAGTATTAATAATAATATTTTAGCAGTTTTTTTTGTTTGCTTATAAAGTTTTTACAACATATTACTATTATTAGTAGTAATTTTAGCTTGTTAAATAAGCAAATTTAAAATATTAGCAATATTATTAAATTATTTTACAACATTATTATATATAAACTATATAATTTTAGTATGTTTGTTTGTTAAGTTTATTAGCTAGTTAATAGTATACTAGTTTATTTTAATTTTAACTAATATATTTTTTACTTTTATAATTATTGTTTTAAATATTAAACAAGTTTTTAATTATAATTAAGTATTAAGTTTTAATGTTTTTTTGCTATTGTTTAACATTTTGCTAAATGTTTTTGCTATTAATAAAATAGTTTGCAATATAAAAAAAAAAAAGTAAAAAGTATGTTTACGCTTTTGTACAAAAAGCTAAAAAAATAATCTGCTACGTTTATTAAACAAAATATAAAAATATATTATTAAACTTACTTTAATTGCTTTATTTACATTGTTTATATAACATTTTAAGCATTAATAAACAAATATATTATAATTAGCTAACAATTATTATAATTGTTTATATTACTATATATATTTTAGCGTTTTAATTAAACACGCTATAAATAGTTAACTAACAAAAGTTTTAAACTTAACAAAAATATATAAAAGTTTAAGCAAAATGTTTAAAATATTTGCTTTAATAAAATAATAACGTTTTTAGCAAACAATAGCGCGTGCATTAATATTAAATAGTAGCAAATCGGATAATTGCTCGTGTAAATTTAAATTTATTACAAAATAAATAGTTTTTAAATAAAATAGTAATTAACTAGTTTAGTTTAATTTATACAATAAAACAATAAAAGCACTATTTAATATAAATATATATAAATATAAATAAAAACTATATATAAATTAAAAATAAAAATTAAAAGTTTTCGAGTTTATAAATTTACGTAAACTAATAATATAATATATAAATATATATATATAGCTAAGCTACGCGCATAAACTATAGCGTATAGCTATATATAGCTATATATAATATATAAAGTGCACTTTTATAAGCTTTTATTAATATAATATATAAACTATATTTTGTTAATGTTAAATTTTTATATATTAAAAACTATTAAACTTTATTATATATAACTTTAATATAAACTTTATATTAAAAATTTTTTATAATAATATATAATTAACTAAAGCATTATATAAAAAAATACTTATTAAAGTATATTAAACTATTAATAAAATTAAACAAGCATATATATTACTTTATTATACGTTTAATATTTTATATAAAAAAATCGGCTATTATATAAACAATAAAATAATATTTTAAATAGCTATAAAAACATTAAACAATATAGCTAAACTAAACAGCTTAGTTTTAACTTTGTTAGTTTTTAGCGTATACTTTAAAATTAATAACAATTTGCTTTTTTTGCTTAATATTATAAAAAAAGCAAAAGTTATATAAAAAGCTATAAAAATATTATAAAATATTTGCATAAAAGTAAACGTTAATTAAGCTATATATATAAAAAACAAACTTTTTTTATTATATAAAATGTTATTTTTGCTTTTATAAAGTAAAATTATAGTTTAAAAAAAAAAAAAAAGTTAAATTAAACTTTACAAAATTTTTTTAATTAAAAATTAAAATATTATTGTTAATATAATAAACAAACTTATAAAATTTTGTTGTTTATAAGTTAAACTATACTATAAATAAAAAACTTTTTTAAACTTTTTATATAAAAAGCAAAATATTTTATATAACTAACTATAAGCTGTTAAACAATTATAGCTAAAATAAAAAAGCAAACTTTAAAAAACAGTTGTATTACTTATTATGTTTATTTTTGCAAAAAAGGAAAAAAGTTATACATTAATTATATAACTAAAGTAAAATAATATAATTAATATATTAAAAACTTTGTTTTAAAAATTAAACATAGCTAAAATTAACGATTTAACTATTTAAAATATATTTAAGTTTATACAATATAATTTTAAACAATATAACTATTTACAAATTTTTAAAACTAAGCTTGTATAAAAAGTTAAAAGTAAAATAACTAAGTTATACAAAAAGTTTAAACTAGTTATTTAAAGCTATAATAATAATAGCAAAAAATATATTTTTATATAAACATTAATAATTTAATAAATAAACTAACGTTTAATTTTTATATTAAAACTTTTGTTAATTTAAAACTATAAAATATAAGTAAAACTATAAAATATTTTGCAAGCTTATACTTAGTTATATAACAAGCTTATTTAAAAAATATATATATATTTGCTAAAAAAACTTAAAAAATAATACTTTAAAAAAACTTTATTT
>MU382785.1:0-14966 GCA_022495115.1 Xylaria castorea | reverse complement strand
TATTTTTAATTAATAAATATAAATATATTAATTATTTTATAAAATAAATACACTTTTATTATTATTTTATTATTTTATTATTATTATATAATGTAGTACTAAGTAATACTGTAGTACTACTACTATAGTGTATAATACTACTACTATAGTATTAGTATTAACATTTAAATACTACAGTAGTATTAATACTTAATTTTTAAGTATTATACTAGTATATAATACTACTATAGTAGTAATATTATACACTATAGTAGTAGTATTACAATAGTATGTAGTACTACTATAATAGTATTAATACTATATTAATACTATTAAATATTATAGTAGTAGTATTAATGTAGCATGTAGTACTATTAATTATTAACTATGTATAATATTAAAATAGCTTATTAACAACAATTATTAACAGTATATAATCATTAATATATCATTTATAAAGCTTTTATTATTATTATATAGTAATAATAACAAAATTAATATATTTTAAAAAATAAACAAAAAGTTTAGCTTACATTATTATATAAAAAAAACTAAAATATAAAATAATAAACTATTTATTATAAAACAAACTAAGAAACTATTAGTTAATCAAAAAACTGCTATATAAAAAATAGTTAAAAGTTATTAAAATAATTATTATATATAAAAGTAAAAAATATACGTATAACAATATAAAACTTATAGCAAGCTTAGCTATAATTTACATATTTGTTTAAACAATATAAAATTAGCTAGCAAACTATTGTTTAATTAGTTTAAATTAAATATATATATTATAGTTAAATTATTTTTAATTGTTTATAATTAATTATATAAAGAAATATTAAAAATGCTAAAAGTGTTAATTCGCTTATATTGTTAATTCGCTTATAAAATATATTAACTACTTGTTTATTTAGTTTATACATAATAAAGTTTTAGCTAATTTTATTATTGTTTAACTTGTTTAATATTATGTTAACTATAGTTAATAATTAGTATTATTGTAAAACTTAACCTATTTTAATTCGCTTTTTAATAGCTTTATAAAAACATAACTTAAAAATTTCAAAAAAACAGCATTTTATAGCCCTTAATTTAAATAACTTAAAAATCTACGATTTATATTTTTAAAGTAAGTCCTCGATTTTTAAACGGTAATTAATACTTTATAGTATTAAAGTTATAATACTATAAAGTACTAATTAGCGATTAAAAGTTAAAGACCCACTTAAAAATATAAACTTTATATTTTTAAGTTATTAAAAACGAGGGCTATAAAACACTATTTCTTTAAAACTTTTACACTTTATTTTTATAAAGTTATTAAAAAGCAAAGTAAAATATTATATTAATACTTTATAGTACTAATTATTAACTATAACGCTAGCATTTTTTATTTTTTTATAATATTAGCATTTATTGTTTAAAGTTTTTGCGCATTTGCTTATGCTTATAGTTAAAAAGTAATAAATTAGAAGCTAAGTTTTTTTAGCTATATAATAAATAATTTAAATAGTAAATTAGTTATAAATAGTTAAAAAAATATATGTTAAACAATATTAATAGTTTGTTTGTTATATAATAGCTTAAAAGTTTATTAGCTTCAAATAAATTAAGTATTAAATTTTTTACTTTAAAAGTATTATAAAAATTAATAAATAAACTTTTAAGCTATAAACTTAGCTTGTTATTAAATATAGCTAAAGCTAGTTAAAGCTTAAATAAAAAAACAGTATAAACAATATTAGTTTAATATAAAAGTATAAATATAATAAAAATATTTTGTTATAAATGTTTTAATAGTTATATATAAATAAAGTTTACATTTATATATATTATTTAGTATTAGTTGCTTTATAAAAGTTTGTACGCTTTTATAAAAATTATTATAAAATATAAACTTAAAATATATTTAACAATAGTATAACTATAGCAAATTATATAGTTATATATATTAAAGTATTAATAGTAAATTTAAAATAATGTTAACTAAAGTATAAAAAAACAGCTAGTTTAAAAAACTATAAACGTTAGCTATTACTAAATATAGTAGTATATAAATAGCGCAGCAATTTAAAACGTAAAATATAAAAATGTAGCTATTTAGCTAATAATTAATTAATAAGTTAAAATTTTTAAAAAGCTTGTTAAATTAATTAATTAATATTTACTTTTTTAAATGTTTAAAATTTAAAAAACAATTTTGTACACTTTTTATAAATAAGTTAAGGTTTAAATGTTAAACAACTTATTTAAACAAATTAACAATAATAATATAATTTAAAGTTAAAAAACTATTTTACGTGTATACATTATTAAAAAAAAAAAAAACCTAAAAGCATAAAATTTATAGCAATTAATATAAACGTATAAAGAATTAATATAAACGTATAACTTTATAAGCGTATAACTTTTTAATTAGTGTAACTTAAAATATGCTTTATAATATATTTAATTGTATTAAACCTACTTGTTTTATAACTAAAGCTAATTAATTTAAAAACAGATTATTTAAATATATTATAACTAAAGCTAATTAATTTAAAAACAGATTATTTAAATATATTATTTTATAAAAATATTATTATTATACTTTTAATAAAGCTTTTACTTTTTGTAGCGTTTTATTTTTAAAAACTTTAATAATGTTATAAATATAATTTAATTTAATTAACTATTTAGTTTAACTATGTTAACATTTATTAGCTTTTTTGCTTTTAAATATTAAACTATAACTAACGTTTGCTAGTTTTACTATTTATTGTTTTTTTAGCTTTAAGCACTAATATATAACTATTTGTTTAGCGCTAAATAGTTAAACTGCTTTTGCTTTTTTTAGTGCTACAGTTGTATTTTTTGTTTTATTTAAGTTTAATTAACGTTAACTTGTTTTAGCTATTTAATAAACAACTTTGTTTTTAGTTTATAATTAGCTAACTAGCGAATAGTTTGCTTAATTAAATTATAAGCTAATTAAAAACAAACTTAGCAAAGTTTTTTAGTTAACTATAAAGTATAATAACAATTTTAAAATTATAAATTAGTTAATATAAGTTTTTTAATAACAATTTTTATAACTGCTAGTAAAAGTTAATATTTTGTTTATTAAAAAAGCTTTTATTAGCTATTTTAACGTAAATATTATAATAGTATAAAAGCTTAAGCTTAATAATAATTAAACAGTTAATAATATAATATTTAATGTTTATTAAATAAAAGTTTTTTATGTTTAATATTAATTTATAAACAATATAGTACTATAAATTAATTAAGTTTACTTTTTTTAAAGCTATAACTATTTAAAGATTGTTTAAATAATTTAAAAAATATAATAAATATTTATATTAAATAAAAATTTTATTTTAAATATAAGCTTGTTTAAAGTTATATTTTTAGTTAGCTATTATTTTTTATATTGCTTTAATAAAACGATATAAATAATTTATACTATTTAAAAAATAGTTTTTAATATTATTATTGTTTATTTTTATATTAAATATAACTTAAATACTAAAGTTATAATATTTGCAAATATAACAATAAGTTTACTATAACTTTAAAAATATATAAGTTTTATAAATTTATTATAATATAAAGCGCTAGTTATTAAACTTTTAGTAAAATTTAATTTATGCTTTTTTATATATAGCTGTTATTTTTGCAAATATTACCTTTTTTTATATTATAAAAATGCTTTAATAAATAAAAAAAGTTTTTTTGTTATTAATTAAAACAATATTTATTAGCTGCTTATTAAAAAAGCTTAACTTTATAAATAATTAATTAATAAAAATAACTTTTTTATTTTTGCTAGTATTAAAGCTGCTATTATTAACGTAATAAAAAACGTATTTTTGTTTAACTTTAAATAAAACATTTAAATTAATACAATATATATAAAGCTATTCCTATATAAAAAAAACTAATTATTTAATTTAGTTTTTATTGCTTTATTATAATTAGTTATAATAATATATAGTTTTTATATAATATATTATATTATAAACTAACGAATATTTTTAGCTAAAAACTAAAAGCTTTTTTATTTTTTGTTATTAATTAAGCTAAATATAGTATTAAAAACTATTTTTAAACAAGTTTAACTTATTGTTTAACATAATAAAAGCTTAAAGTAATTAATATTATATATATTATTAAAGCTAATAATGTTTAAAAATTGCTTTTATATTTATAAGCAGTATAAAAAGTTTAAACTAATTTAATTAAATAATATAGCTTATTATTAGCTTATTTAATTAAATAAAAACCTTTTTTTTTATTAAAAAGCTTAATAAAAGCTATAGTTAAATTATAACTGTTTAGTTTAAGTTGTTTAATAATGTTTTAAATATTATAAATATTTTATTAAATAAAAACAAACTTTTTATGCTATTTTTTAACTATATTTTAAACGTTTTAAGCTTAAATATTAATATAATAATTAATTAATATAACAGTTTTTTTTATTAGTTTAATAAGCTTTTAATAAAATAAATAAATGAATAAATTTAAGCTTTAGTTATAATTATGCTAATAATGCTTTAAATTTTTATATAGTTATAACAACTATTAACTTTTATTTTTAACTTTAGTAATTAATAATTATTTATAGCTAGTTTTTTAAAACTTTTATTATTAAATTTTTTTATTTTTGTTAGTTATTATTTTTTTATATTTATTATATTTAATTATATATTAAATTTGTTATTTTTTATATAAATATAAATAATATGTAATAGTACTAAAACTATTATTTTTATTAAACGTATTAATATAGTTAAAAAGTACGTTAGCTATAAAAAATAAGTTGCTTAAAACAAATAAATTAAAAATTGTTTTTAAAACTAAAAAAAAAAAACAGTAATTAATTAACAAAATGTTTGCTTTAACTAATAAAACTAATATTTGTTAAAATAAAAGCATTAAAAATAAAGTTAGCAATAAAAAAACGTTTTTTGTTAATAATAAAACAAATAATTTTAATAGTAAACTTTATAAAAATAAATATATTAAAAAAAAAAAGTTATAGCTATTTAAATTTAATAGCAATTATTTTTATTATTTTTATTATTTATATATATATTTATATATATGTATTAAATTTATAAAAAACTGCTTGTTTTTTTTTATAATTTAACAAACTAACCGTTAAAATAATTTAAATGTTTTTTTAATAGCAATAAACAAAGTTAAGCTACAAAATAGTTAAATTAACTAACATTTTTTTAAATAAAAATTAAAACGGGCTTTTAAGCTAAATATAAATATAAAAACGCGTTAAAATTATAAAAACATTAAAAATTTATTAGCGAAAAAAACATTATAGTTAATACGTAGCTTTTATGCTAACTTATTAAGTTTTTTATATTTATAAAAATATAAAATAATGCTAAAAAAATAAAAAAATAAAATAAAAATATTATTAAAAACATTATTATTATTAAAGCTATAATTTGCAGTAATACTATTATAATTATTATTAAATAAATAAAATCGACTAGTTATAACTGCTATAAAAGCAAAAAAAAGTTTATTAAATAACAAAAATAAGCAAAAAAGTGAAAAACAAAAAATGCGTTATTTTTTTTAGCAATATAACAAGTTATTTAATATAAAAGCACGTTTACAAAATTGTTAAAATTAAAAAAGTTTAAAAAATATTGTTTAAAAATGCTTAATATTATAAAGTTAAAATAGTAAAATATATTACTTATTAAAACTATTAACAATATTATTAACAGTTTAAATAAAACGTATAAAATAAAATATATAAAGTTAATATATTAAATTAAATAGCGTTAAAATAGCTAAAGTAAAATAAAACTAAGCAAACATTAAATATATAAAAAGTTAGAAAAAAAAACGGTATATATTAATAATTAATTTTTAAGCTAATAAAAAACAGCGAAAAGTTATACGTTTATAAAATTATACGTTTATATTAATTCTTTATACGTTTGTATTAATTGCTAAATTTATATAATTAAAAACTTATTATACTATTTAATAAAGTTTATTAAAAGTAATAAAACAATAATAAGTGTAAAACTTTAATATAAATTAAAAAGGAAAATTTAAGTTAAACTAAAGCGATTATTAAAGTAATAACTTTAATCTTAAAGCTAGTTTGCTTATATAACTAATTCGCTTATAAAATACGTTATATAAAAATAATATAATAGTATAAATAACTATAGTTATTATAATAATAAGAATTATATAATATATTATATATTAAAGCAGTAAATAAATGCTTAATATAAAAAAAAATTAAAAACTTAAATAAAACAAAAAAAGTAATATATATAAACATTATATATATAAACAATTAATAAGCTTAATAATTAATATATATTTAAAATTATTATAAATTAATATATTATAAATTAATATAATATATTTTATAAGCAAATTAACTATATAAGCGAACTAGCTATTTTATATATAATAAAATAAACGTATTTTCTATAAAGATTTATAAAAGGTATATATATATATATAAAATTAACTTTATAAAAAACAGTTAACGCATTTTATAAGCGAATTAGCTATATAAGCAAATTAGCTACTTTAATATTTTAAACATTCTTTTATACGATTAATTAACAACAATTAAAAATAATTTAACTATAATATATATAATTAATTTAAATTAATGGGACGATAATTTGCTAAATAATTTTATTTTGTTTAAACAAATATATATACTATAGTTAAGCTTGCTGCAAGTTTTACATTATTGCGCGTGTATTTTTTGCTTTTTTATATAATAACTACTTTAACAATTTTTAGCTATTTTTTATATAGCAGTTTTTTGTTTAGCTAATAGTTTTTTAGCTTTTTTTATAATAAATAATTTTTTATTTTTTATTTTAGTTGTTTTTATATAATAATGCTAGCTAAACTTTTTGTTTGCTTTTTAAAATATATTAAATTTTTTTATTATTATTATATAATAAAAATAAAAAGCTTGTATATTATGCGTTAATTGTTATATATTTTTAATAATAGCTGTTAGTAAGCTATTTTAATACTATATAATGTAATTTTAAATATATTAAAATTAAAATATAGCTTTATGCTAATTGTTTAAAATAGTTAATTATTAGTTATTTAATAAAAATAAAGATTTCTTTTAATATATAAAATAATCGGACAATAATTAAGCTATAAAATAATATATTTTAAGTTGTATAAAACTAGTTTTGTTTTTTAAAACTTTTTACGTATATTTTGTTTAGTTATTAACGTAATAAACGTGTTAAAAAATACGGTTAAAATTTTTTTTTGCTAACGTATAAAATATATGCTTGTATTAAATGTTTAATTTTTTGCTGTACGTATGTTTTAAAAAGCTAAAACAACTAATATTAAATAACTAAAGCTTATAAAATAAATATAGCAGTATATAAAAAATAAAAATATTGTTAGTTTTAGCGTATAATTTAAAATCGGTCGAATAATAACTTTTATAACTATTAAAAATAAAAAAACAATATAAATTTTTTGTACGATTTTTTATATGTTTATTAAAATGTTTAATTTAATTTAATTTACGTTTATTTATTGTTTATTTATTTTTTATTGTTTTAACTTTTTAATTGTTAAATAATAAAGTGTTTTTGTACTAAAATAATAAATAGTTTTATTTTATTAAAATAATATATAATAAAACAGCTTTAATAGCTATAAACTATTTATAATTGTTTTATTTTGTTAATTTTAAGTTTTTTATACAATTAAAAAAAATTATAACTAATTTAGCTATAATTTTATTTATTATAAATTTAGTTTTATTAAAGTTATAAATATTGTTTTATTAATATTATTTATAGTTATTATAACTTATATTAAAATAAATTAAACGTAATATATAATTAAATTTTTATTAAAAACGTGTTTATAATTAATTTATTAATTAAAACGCGTTATAAGCTTAACAGTTTATTAAATAAAGTTTAATATTTAGTATTTTTTAATAAATAGTTTATTATATATTGTTAGCAGTTAATTAGCTATATATTTAATATTATTATGCTAAAAAAAATAATTGCGCAATAAAGCTAGTAATATATTATATAATAAAATTTTTTTTTAACAAAAAAAGCTTTTAATAATTAAAAGTTATTTCGCATTATATTTTATAACTAAGTTATTAGTTATATAAAGTTATACAAAAAACATTAAAAATTTTAGTTATATGTTAAACAGTTAATTTAAAGTTTTACTTAATTGTTTTAAACGTAAAAATAATGTTAGATTTTTTTTAAACGTTTACTATATTAAATATTTAAACCTAAAAAATTAAAAGTTAATCGTACAAAAAAATGTCCAAAATGTTAAAATAGCTAGTTTGCTTATATAACTAATTCGCTTATAAAATACATTATATAATGAATTTAAATATATAGTTAAATTTGTTTTTACGTTATAAGCTTAAAACTAGTTTTTAATTATTTTCTAAAAAACATTAAAAAAGTGTATTCTAAAAAAACAAAAAGTAAAAATTATTTTTAGCGTACTTTTTAAAAACTTAAATAATTTCGCAAGCAATTTTCTTAAAATGATAAAGAAATAATTTTTAAATTCTTGTTTAAGTTATAAATTTAAAAATGTAAATTACTTTATTATAAAACCAATATATAAGAAGTTAATAATTAACGCATAAACATAGTTAATAATTAGTAGTATTACATATTATATTAGTACTACTACTATAGTATTTAGTAGTATTAATATAGTATTAATATTATTATAATAGTACTATATACTACTATAATATTTAACTTTAAGTACTAATACTATTATAGTAGTAATATATACTATTATAATACTTAACAATTAAATACTAATATTATTATAGTATTTAAATGTTAGTACTAATACTATAGTAGTAGTACTATATATTATAGTAGTAATACTATAATAATACTTAGTACTACACTATATAATAATAATAAAAGTGTATATATTTTATAACATAATTAATACACTTATATTTATTAATTAAAAATAAAACATTAATATAAGCTAAATGTAAAATTAATTAAACATAAAAAACAATATTAACTAATAATATATTTAATAAGTTAAAATAAATAATATAAATATAATGCTTTTATAATAATAGTTTAAAAGGTATAAAACCTTAATAGCTTAAAAATATAAATAGATTTTATAATAATATAAACAAATTATATATTGATAAAAACAATATATAATTAAAACAAGTTATTTTTAATAATAATACTAATATATATTTTATGTTTATATATTAAGCTAATAATTAATTAACTTATAATTAATGTTTATATTATTTTAAAAAAATTTAAAAAACTTTAATAGCTTAAAAACATAAATATTATTTTTAATAATATAAAACAATTACTTATTATTTTAACTAATATATTATTAAAAAAGATTATTAAACTATAATAGTATTATATGTTTAATATTTATTAGTAAAGTAAATAATTTATAAACTTACTATTAATGTTTATATTATTTTAAAACATTTTAAAAAACTTTATAAGCTTAAAAACATAAATATTATTTTAAATTATATAAAACGATTACTTATTATTTTAAGCAATTTAATATTAACTTAATAATTATTAAAAAATAATATTATTATATGTTTTAAATTTATTAGTTAAGCAAATAATATATAAACTTACTATTAGTGTTTTTGTTATTTTAAAATATTTTAAAAAACTTTATAAGCTTAAAAACATAAATACTATTTTAAATAATATAAAACAAATACTTATTATTTTAAATAATATATTATTAAAACAAAGATTATTGAACAGTAATATTACAATATGTTTTATATTGATTAGTAAAGCAAATAATTTATAAACCTACTATTAATATCTTTGTTATTTTTAAACATTTTAAAAAACTTTATAGCCTTAAAAACAAAAATATTATTTTAAATAACATAAAACAATTATTTATAATTTTAGGTAATATATTATAAAAACAAAGATTATTTAACAGTAATACTACTATATGTTTTATATATATTAGTAAAACAAATAATTTATAAACCTATTATTAATATTTTTGTTATTTTTAAACATTTTAAAAAACTTTATAACCTTAAAAACATAAATATTATTATAAGTAATATAAAAGAATTACTTATTATTTTAAGCATTATATAACTAAAACAAAACATATTTAACCATAATACTATTGTATGTTTTATGTTTATTAATTAAGCAAATAATATATAAATATCATGTTTATGTTTATATTTATTTAAAAAATATTAAAACGTTTTAAATAAAATAAATTTTCTTTTTAAATAATATAAAAGCTTTTATATTTTGTATATATTACTAAAACTTACTATTAACATGTTTAGCAAAAAAAATTAAAATAAACTTACAATTATTATATAAATATATTAATAAACAATATATAAATAAATGTAAATTTATTTATTATATAAGTAAAATTTAGATTTTTCTAGAAAGTAATTAAAAATATGTTTAAAACAATATTTATATATATAACTTACTTAAAAAATTATAATACCTTTAAAAACAAAATAATATAAACATGTTTATAGCTTATAAATAATACTATAAATAAAGTTAACATAGTTAACAAAAACTTATAATAAAGCTTATTTACTTTTATTATATAAAATATATTTAATAAGCTATATATATATAAAAGCTTTATTATTTATATAAAAAAGCTTTTATGTTATAATTTATTAGCAAAATATATAAATATTAATATTTATAAAACATACTTTTATTTTATTGTTTAAAAATTAAACATTAAACATTATAAGCTATTTAATAAAGCAAACTAAATATAACATAATAAAGCGGTATAATTAAACTAGTATAAAATGAATTAAATGTTGTAAAAGTGTTATACTAATGTAATAAACGCAGTAAACTTTAAAGAATTTAACTAATAAAGCAAAATAAAGTACATAAAAAATATATAAAAAGGGTTAAAGTAATAAATATAAAACAAAGTAAGTATAATCTAGTAAATAAATAGCTTAATAGTAAAAAAAAAAAAGAAATAGAACAAAAGATATATTTATTTATATAAAAAACTTTTTACGAATAAACATTGTATTATTAATTATTTAATTAATAATTAAGCAACTTAATAATAATATATTAATTTATAATAGTGTAATTAATAATACATTAATTTATAATATAGCAATTAATAATATATTGATTTATAATACAATAATAAATAATATATTAATTTATAATATAGTAATTAATAATATATTAATTTATAATACAGTAATTAATAATATATTAATTTATAATACAATAATAAATAATAAATTAATTTATAATATAGTAATTAATAATATAGTAATTAATAATATAGTAATTAATAATATATTAATTTATAATATAATAATTAATAATATATTAATTTAAAATATAGTTATAAATAATATATTAATTTATAATTTAATCATTAATAATATATTAATTTATAATATAGCAATTAATAATATATTAATTTATAATATAGCAATTCATAATTTATTAATTTATAATATAGCAATAAATAATATTTTATTTTATAATATAGCAATTAATAATATATTAATTTATAATACTTATAAGTACGTATTAATAATTAAGCTTATAAATTGTTTATATATATAATGTTTATATATATTACTTTTTTTATTCTTGTAAATTTCTGATTTCTTTTTTGTACTAAGCTATTATTTACTGCTTTATTATTTAATATATTATATTATCCTTATTATTATAATAACTACGGTTACTTATATTATTATATTATTTTTATATAATATAAAAACATTTTTTATTTATATAAAATGGATTCTTTTTTTAGATTTGCTTTTTTAACTACTTTTATTAACGAAAACAATAGTAGTATTATTGTTAAAAATAACGATAATATTATTTACGTTAACGATTCTTTAAATACGTTAATTATTTAACTAAATATTAAATTATCGGATTTAAAAGACTTTAATAGTAAAATTGCTATTTTAAACAATAAAGAATCCGTTGTTTATATTATTAAGAAAGGTTTATTTACTTAAACTTTATTGCTTATTAATAAACAAAAAGAAAAAGAAATGCTAGTACAATATATTAAGTAAGTTATTTTCTTTTTAAAATTAAAGTTAATTTTTTAACTAATATTAAATTTAGTTGCTTTTTTAATTTAACTATTAAAGTTAATCGATTTTAATTTTCTAATTTAGTTAAACACTATAAAGTAAAACATTTAACTATTGCATATAACAAAAAAGTTAAAAAAACATTAACTAAAAGTAAGTTATTTATTTATTAATATTTATTTATATTAATATTTATATATATATTTATATTAATATTTATATATATATTTATATATTTTTGTTTTTGTTTATTTATTTATTTACTTATATTTATATATATATATATATATATTAATGTTTATTTATATTATAAAAAGCGAAATATTAACTTTAAACCCGGATTTCTTTAACTTATAAACGTAAAAAGGCTTTTAAAATGTAACTTTTTAAAATATAAACTATAAAAATGTTATTAATAATAAATTGTTAAATGTTATTATTAATAATAATTTATTGTTTAATATATTAAATTTAAATTTTTTTTACGATTTAATTGCTGTATTAAAACCGTAAGTTATTAATTATTTATTATTTATTTTTATTATTTGTTATTATTTACTAATTTTGTTTAAAAACTTCGTTATAAATCGCTATAAAATTAAATCTATTTTAAAGTTTACATTTAACAGCTTTTTAATAGCGTTTAATAACGATTTAGAACTAAATATTAAAAATAACAGGAGATTTTCGGTTATTTTTAATATTTGAATTTCGAATACGCAAACTGCTTTTATTAGTGTTATTATTTCGTATATTAATTCCGATTTTAATTTAATTTATAAATTAATCGGTTTTTACGAAATAAACGACCGCTATATAGGTTTAAATATTGATAATAATTTTATAAATATATTAACCCTATATTTAAGTAAGTATTTTTGTTTATTTATATATTTATTTAATAAAACAATAGCTAATTATTTAATAGTATTACTCGAAATAACGCGGGCAACAATAATACGTTTTTACAGTTTTTTAAACGAAATTATTGTAATTTAGTTTTAAAAGACTTTAATAACGATATTAAGTGTATTTTCTATATTATTAATATTATTGTTTAAACTATATTACAACAATATATTTTAATAATAAACAGTAAACATAATTTTTATAATTATATAAATAACGAATTATATAACGAAGATTATTAACAAAAACAACTAAGTAAGTTATTATTTTAATATATTTATATTGATTAAATTATTAATTATTAATTATTATAAATTTATTAAACCGCGTTTGTTAAATTATTGTACTAACTAAATATATAATCGAAATTAAAGACTTATTAAAAAATAGGATTAACAACGTTAAACGAAAGTTTACGTTGCTTTTAAATTATAATATTATAAAAATCTTACTTAGTACGTTTTTATTATTTTATTATTATTTTATTATTATTATAATATTATTACTAAAAATAGAAATAAACTAAGTCTAAAAACAGTTAGTTAATTAGTATTATTAAAAAGCTAGAAAATTAAAGATTTTAACGAATATATTGCTGAAAATAACGGAGAAAATTTAGAATTAGAAAGCAAAAACGAAAATATTTATAACTAAAGGTTTTTATTTGCTGTTTATATTTATATATTAATTATATAATTAATACTATTATGTACATATACGTTTAAATATTAATAATAATGTTATTATTATATTATATGTTTTATAAAAAATATATAACTAAATTTTATATAAATTTTATATTTATATAAGTATTGTTTTTAAAAAATAAAAAATCTTTAAAACTTAAAAAAAGTAAAAAGTTAAATAATTAATTAAACACAGTATTTTTAAATCTAATAAATATAATTGTATAAATTGCATTATTAAAAGTTTTTAATACTTTATGTTTTATATAAAGTTTATAGCTATATATAATATAAATTTAGTATTAATGTTTTTTTATGTTTTAAAAAAAACAAACAAATTGTTATAACTTAAAAAGATTAAAAAAAGTAAATAATAAAATTATAAAATATTATAAAGTTTAATGTATATAATAATATAAAACGCTTTATTTAACGTTTTTTTTATTATACTTTTTATATAAACAATATAACTAAATATAAAATGAAATAAATATTAATGTTTTTTTTGTTTTTAAAAAAACAAACAAAATTTTATAACTTAAAAATATTAAATAAAGTATATAATTAAATAATAAAAATATTTTAAAATTTAATGTATATAATAATCTTAAAAGCTTTATTTAACGTTTTTTTTTTGCCATAGTTTTTATATTAATAAAATAACTCAATATTAAATAAATTAAGTATTTATGTTTTTTTTGTTTTTAAAAAAACAAACAAAGTTTTATAACTTAAAAATATTAAATAAAGTAAATAATTAAATAATAAGAGTATTTTAAAGGTTAATGTATATAATAATATAAAAAGCTTTGTTTAAAGTTTTTTTTGCTATAGTTTTTATATTAATAAAGTAACTAAATATAAAATAAATTAAGTATTTATGTTTTTTTTGTTTTTAAAAAAACAAACAAAGCTATATAACTTATAAAAATTAAAGTTTTAATTAAACAAATTAAATAAAATAGTTATTATATTAACTATAACATTATTAAAACAAAGAACTTTAAACACGTTTAATGCTTTAACTTAAATATACTTTAAACAGTAAACTATTAAATAAATATATAATTTAAGTTTATATTATTTTAAAACAAATTATAAAACTTTATAACCTAAAAATTAAATTTATAGTTTAACAAATAAAATAAAATAATTGTTATATTAAGCTATAAATTATTAACTAAGTTATTTTAAACATTATTTATATTTATATTTTAATATTTATTAAATAG
>MU382784.1:0-15336 GCA_022495115.1 Xylaria castorea | reverse complement strand
ATTAAAAAATTTTGCTACTATTGTTAATTATATAACTAGTTTTTTAAAAAATTTAAGTTTTTTTTAAAAAACAATTTTAACTTTAATTATAAAATCGTTATTAATATTATATAAATTAACAAATAACTAACTTTATACGTTATTAATATAAATATTTTGTTTTAAGCAGCAAAGTTTTTAAAGTTTTTATTTATATATAATACTTAAACTATATTTTGCTAATATTAAATTTTTATATATTAAAAACTGTTAAACTTTATTATATATAACTTTAGTATAAATTTTATATTAAAAAAATTTTGCAATAACGTATAATTAACTAAAGCATTATATAAAAAAATGTTTGTTAAAATATATTAAACTATTAACAAAATTAAACAAGTATATATATTGCTTTATTATACGTTTAACATTTTGTACAAAAAAATTAACTATTATATAAATAATACAATAATATTTTAAATAGCTATAAAAACATTAAATAATATAGTTAAACTAAACAGTTTAGTTTTAACTTTGCTAGTTTTTAGCGCATACTTTAAAATTAACAATAATTTACTTTTTTTACTTAATATTATAAAAAAAGCAAAAGTTATATAAAAAGCTATAAAAATGTTATAAAATATTTGTATAAAAATAAACATTAACTAAGCTATATATATAAAAAACGGACTTTTTTTATTATATAAAATGTTATTTTTGCTTTTATAAAATAAAATTATAGTTTAAAAAAAAAACAAAAGTTAAATTAAACTTTACAAAATTTTTTTAATTAAAAATTAAAACATTATTATTAATATAATAAACAAACTTATAAAATTTTATTGTATACAAGTTAAATTATATTATAAACAAAAAACTTTTTTAAACTTTTTATATAAAAAACAAAATATTTTATACAATTAATTATAAGCTGTTAAACAATTATAGCTAAAATAAAAAAGTAAACTTTAAAAAACGGTTATATTATTTACTACGTTTATTTTTGCAAAAAAAGAAAAAAGTTATGCATTAACTATATAATTAAAGCAAAACAATATAATTAATATATTAAAAACTTTGTTTTAAAAATTAAATGTAGTTAAAATTAACAATTTAGCTACTTAAAATATATTTAAGTTTATATAATATAATTTTAAACAATATAGCTATTTGTAAATTTTTAAAACTAAGCTTATATAAAAAATTAAAAATAAAACAACTAAGTTATACAAAAAGTTTAAGTTAGTTGTTTAAAGTTATAACAATAATAATAAAAAGTATATTTTTACGTAAGCACTAATAATTTAACGGATAAGCTAACGTTTAATTTTTGTATTAAAACTTTTGTTAATTTAAAACTATAAAATATAAACAAAACTGCGAAATATTTTATAAGCTTATATTTAGTTATATAATAAGCTTATTTAAAAAATATACGTATATTTGCTAAAAAAACTTAAAAAATAATATTTTAAAAAAACTTTATTTAAAATTATATAACTATTATATAAACTTGTAAAATTTAAGCTTTATTAGTTTAAAACTTATTATAAATATTACTATATAAAACTTAAAATAAAAGTTTTTATATATAACTTATATTTTTTATATATTAAAAAAGAATTAAACAAATTTATAATTATAAGTTTTTAAACAAATAATATTTTTAGTATTACTTTAAAAAAATTTTTATATAAAAAGGAAAAACATTTATACTTTTAAGCAAAAGCAAAAATAATATTAAGTTATAACTAACTTGTTAAATTTAACAAAAGCAAAATTTAGCTTAACAAATAAAACTTTGTTTTTATGTAAAAAAAACAAGCGTAATATTTAAAAATAATTAATTTTTATATAAACAATTTTTTATAACAATATATTATATAACGTGCTAAAAATGCTTATATTACTTTAATATATTAACTAAAAGCTTTATATAATTTATTAATTATAATATAAGTTAAAAAGCTAACGGAAAAAAACATAAAAGTATTAAATATATAATTATAATAATAAATAAATAATTTATAATAAAGTTTACGCTTTATATTATTAAACTTTTATTATATAAAGCTTTTTATATTTATAAACAAATTTTTTATAAACAATAAAAACTTAAGTTTATAGCTTAAATTTGTTATTATATTAGCTACTAAAAATTATATAAAAGAAAACTTTACAATTTATAATAATATTATATACTAAAACTTAATTAAATATAAAAAGGTTATATATAGCATACTTATAAGTAAATTATATAAAATAATTAACGGATTTAATTATATAATTATAATTAATATTATTTTATAAAAAATTATTTATATAATTAAATTATTTACAATTTTTTTAATTATTTATACTAATTTAAAATTGTTATATAACTGTTTTGTTAAGTTAAACATAACTTAAAAAAAGTAACTTATAATTAATATTATGTTTTTTTAAAAAGCGTACAAAAATTGCAAAATTTCGGAAATACAATAAATAAATAAAAAAAACAATTTAATAAATGTTTATATAAAAAAAAACTTTAACTTAACATTTAAAAAGTTAGTTATTATAAACTAACTTGTTATATAAATAAAAGCTTATATAAATTAAGTAATAAACAATAAAAAAAATTATATAAGTAATATTATTATATTATAAAAAAAGAATTTGCAAATATTAAATTAGCAGTATTGTTTATATACAAGTATAACTTATATATAACTAATAGTTTTATTTATTATATAAATAAAATAAAAAGTTATATATAAACCACGCATAAACTATTATTTACTTATATAGTTTTTTTTTGTACAAGTAAAACTAGCTTGCTTTTTTACTTTTAAAAAATATAAATAAATATAATAAACAATAAGTTTACTTTTACTTTCGCATAAATATATACATATAAAAGCAAAAGCTATTAACATTTATAATTTTATTAAATAAGCTATTAGCTAATTAATTAATTATAAGCTAAAAATAAGGTTGCTTGTTAAATAGCTAAAATAAAACAACATTAGTTAAACTTAAGCAAAATAAAGTTTGTAACAATAGCGCTAAAAAAAGCAAAAGTAGTTTATTTATTTAACGTTAAACATATAATTAATTATTAATACTTAAAGCTAAAAAAACAATAAATAATAAAGCTAGCAAACGTTAATTATAGCTTAATATTTAAAAGCAAAAAAGCTAGTAAAAGTTAAAATAGTTAAACTAAATAGCTATTTAAATTAAATTATGTTTATAACATTATTAAAGTTTTTTATAACGAAATGCTGCAAAAAATAAAAGCTTTATTAAACGTATAATAATAATATACTTATAAATTAATATATTTAAGTAATATATTCTTAAATTAATTAGCTTTAGTTATAAAACAAGTAAGTTTATTATAGTTAAATATATTATAAAGCATACTTTAGTTTTAAACTAATTATAAAGTTATATATTTATATTAATTTTTTATATGTTTTTATTAACTTTTTTATAAAAACGCTTTAATAAATGTAAAAGAATTTTTTGTTGTTAACATAAGTAATATTTACTAGCTGCTTATTAAAAAAGTTTAACTTTATAAATAATTAATTAATAAAAACAGCATTTTTATTTTTGTTAGTATTAAAGCTATTATTATTAACGTAATTAAAAACTTATTTTTGTTTAGCTTTAAATAAAACGTTTAAGTTAATATAATATATATAAAGCTATTATTATATAAAAAAAAACTAGTTATTTAATAAAGAATTAATAAAGATATATAAAGAATTAATAAAAACATATAACTTTAAAAACATATAACTTTTTAATTAGCCCGTTTAAAAATTTGCCTTATAATACTTTTAGCTATAATAAACTTATTTATTAACTTATGCACTTAATTATAGCTTATAATTAAAAGGTTTACAATTAAAAGGTTTATAATTAAAAAGTTTATAATTATAAGGTTTACAAATAGCTTTAAATATAAGTTTATAATTAAAAGGTTTATAATTAAAAGGTTTATAATTAAAAAGTTTATAATTAAAAAGTTTACAATTAAAAAGTTTACGAATAGCTTTAAATATAAGTTTATAATTAAAAGGTTTACAATTAAAAGGTTTATAATTAAAAAGTTTACAATTAAAAAGTTTACAATTAAAAGGTTTATAATTAAAAGGTTTACAAATAACTTTAAATATAAGTTAACAATTATAAAGTTTACAAATAGCTTTAAATATAAGTTTATAATTAAAAAGTTTACAATTAAAAAGTTTATAATTAAAAGGTTTATAATTAAAAGGTTTACAAATAGCTTTAAATGTAAGTTAACAATTGCAAAGTTTACAAATAGCTTTAAATATAAGTTTATAATTAAAAAGTTTACAATTAAAAAGTTTACAAATAGCTTTAAATGTAGGTTAACAATTATAAAGTTTACGAATAGCTTTAAATATAAGTTAATAATTAAAAGGTTTATAATTAAAAGGTTTATAATTAAAAAGTTTATAAATAGCTTTAAATATAAGTTTATAATTAAAAGGTTTATAATTATAAGGGCTTATTTTGCTAGTAGTTAATTTATAGTTAAGTATAAGTATAATTTAAACGGTTATAAAAACAAAGTGTATTAACAATTAATTTTTAAGCTAATAAAAGCTTATAAAAAGTTATATGTTTTTAAAATTATATGTTTATATTAATTTTTTATGTGTTTTTATTAATTTTTATTTAATATAGCTTTTATTGCTTTATTATAATTAGTTATAATAATATAAAGCTTTTATATAATATGTTATATTATAAGCTAACGAATATTTTTAGCTAAAAACTAAAAGCTTTTACGTTTTTTGTTATTAATTAAGCTAAAAACAACATTAAAAACTGTTTTTAAACAAGTTTAACTTATTGTTTAAAACAATAAAAACTTAAAGCAATTAGTATTATATATATTATTAAAGCTAATAATGCTTAAAAATTGCTTTTATATTTATAAGCAGTATAAAAAAGTTTAAACTAATTTAATTAAATAATATAGCTTATTATTAGCTTATTTAACTAAATAAAAAACTTTTTTTTTATTAAAAAGCTTAATAAAAGCTATAATTAAATTATAGCTGTTTAGCTTACTTTATTTAATAATGTTTTAAATATTATAAATATTCTGTTAAATAAAAATAAACTTTTTATGCTATTTTTTAATTATATTTTAAACGTTTTAAGCTTAAACATTAATATAACAACTAGTTAATATAATAGTTTTTTTTATTAGTTTAATAAGCTTTTAATAAATAAATAAGCAAACAAATTTAAACTTTAGTTATAATTATATTAATAATGCTTTAAGTTTTTATATAGTTATAATAATTATTAACTTTTATTTTTAGCTTTAATAATTAATAACTATTTATAGCTAGTTTTTTAAAACTTTTATTACTACATTTTTTTGCTTTTATTAATTGTTGTTTTTTTATATTTATTATATTTAATTATAAATTAAATTTGTTGTTTTTTATATAAATATAAATAATATTTAACAGTATTAAAACTATTGTTTTTATTAAACATATTAATATAGTTAAAAAATGCGTTAACTATAAAAAATAAGTTGTTTAAAATAAATAAGTTAAAAATAATTTTTAAAACTAAAAAAAAAAAACAATAACTAGTTAACAAAATGTTTGCTTTAGTTAATAAAACTAGTGCTTATTAAAATAAAAATATTAAAAATAAAGTTAATAATAAAAAAGCGTTTTTTGTTAATAATAAAACAAATAACTTTAATAATAAACTTTGTAAAAATAAATATGCTAAAAAAAAAAGTTATAACTATTTAAATTTAATAACAACTATTTTTATTATTTTTGCTATTTATATACGCGTTTATATATATATATTAAGTTTATAAAAAGCTGCTTGCTTTTTTTTATAATTTAATAAATTAACTATAAAAACGATTTAAATTTTTTTTTAATAGCAATAAACAAAGTTAAACTATAAAAAAGTTAAGTTAACTAAAATTTTTTAAAATAAAAATTAAAACGGGCTTTTAAGCTAAATATAAATAAACAAATATGTTAAAATTATAAAAGCGTTAAAAATTTATTAATAAAAAAAACATTATAGTTAATATATAGCTTTTATGTTAGCTTATTAAGTTTTTTACGTTTATAAAAATATAAAATAATATTAAAAAAATAAAAATATAAAACAAATATATTATTAAAAACGTTATTGTTATTAAAGCTATAATTTATAATAATATTATTATAACTACTATTAAATAAATAAAATTAATTAGTTATAACTATTATAAAAATAAAAAATAGTTTATTAAATAAAAAAAGTAAGCAAAAAAGCAAAAAATAAAAAGTATGCTGTTTTTTTTAGCAATATAACAAGTTGTTTAATATAAAAGCGCGTTTATTTATTATTATTAAATTAATTTATAAGGCTATTATTAGCGCGGCTATTTTACTTGTTTATATTGCAAGCAAAAACTGTGCTTAATAACGCTTTAGTTTTAGTTTTTACTAAGATTAAAGCGTTTAAGTTAAATAAAACGCTTATGTTTTACTATATATAGTTTTTAATAAAAACTTTTTTTTATACACTAGGTTTTTTTGTTTAGTTAATTAAAGGAAAAAAAAGTAAAAAAGGATTAAAAAAAAGGAGGATTTTTTTTGCGGATCTTTAAAACTTTTTTAGCTTTTACTACTCTAGTTTATAAGCAGCATAAACTTTTTTTGTTTGTTAGTTCGTACTTTAATTAATGTTTTGCTGTTGTTTTACTTTTTGCAGCAGTAGCGTTAAAGCATTTTTTTAGTGCTTTTAATACTTTTAGCAAAGTTATATATAGCTAGTTTTTTTGTTTTAATAAGCTAATGCGTAATTGTTTTAAATTTAGCTAAGTTGTTAATAGTTTCCGCTAAGTTTTAGCAGCTTTTTAAAGCTATTAAAAAAAAAGCTGCTTTTAGCTTTTTTTGTTTGTTAATTAGCAGTTTATAGTTTAATATAACATAAGCTGCTGTTTTTTTGCTAGCTATACATTTATATAGCAGGGTTAAATACTTAAGTACTTGCTTTTAATAAAAAAAAGCTTTTAGGCCGATTTTTTTTGTTCGTATTTAAAAAACAACTGCTGTTTTATGTTTAAAAAAGCTTTTATATTTTTTAACCGCATTGTTTTTAAAAAGTAGTTTTTTTGCTATAAAATAGCTGTTTTTGTTCGGGCGTATTAATAGCTACCGCTTTTGCTATTTTTTTAAAAACGCTTCTTTTAACGTTTAACCGTTAGTTTATTTGTTTTACTTGTTTTAAGCTATTTAAAAAGTTTTAAAGCGTTCTTTAGGTTTTTTTTAATTTTAGTTCTTTTATTGTTTTATTTACGCTTTATAAACTATAAACGTAAGTTAACTATAGGTTAACCGTATAACTTTTGCGTAAAAAAACATAAAAAGTTTGCTTTTAAAAGCGGCTGCTTTGCTGCAAAAGTATAAGTTTAAAAATAGTATTATTAGCTTAGTTTTAATATGCTAAACTATTATTGTTTTATATATACTTACAATTTTTTAGAAGTATGTTCGTTATATAGCTTTAAGTTTTTAAATAATATTTTGCAAGCGCTTTTTTTTAAAAAGCTTGTGCTACGTTGTAGCTCCGTAAGCTAATATGCTATATATTATAGCGATATATAGCTGTTTTACTTTTGTTATACTAGTTTTTTATGCTAAATTTTTTAGTTTTATTACTATATATTGTTAAATGGAAAGTTTTTTGTAAAGTTTTTTTAAGTGCAAGCGCTATTTAAAGTTGTTTTTAAAGTAAACTTTTAAAAATTTTACGCTTTTTTTAGGTTTAATTATAGCTTTTAATAAAATAATTAATGTAATAATTGTTTAACAAGCTAATAAAAAATGTATTAGCTTGCTTTTTTTTGCTTTAAACTTTATTTTATAGCATAATATTTAAAACTTATATATGTTTTACGCTTTAGTTAAAACTTTGCAGTTATTTTTAGTTTTTAAACTTGCTATTATTATATTAATATTATTTATAAATCTAATTACTGCAATATTTTTATAAACTATAATTTTTTTATATAAAGTTAATATATATAGCAAAAAAAGTAGCAGCAACAAAAAGGAACTTTGTAGCACTTTTAAATTTAGTTATACTAAGTTAGCAAGTTTGCTGTTAAATTTAAGCTATATTGTTCGTTTTATTAAAAAGTTTTGCATTTACGCTATTATTTATAAAAAAAAGCCTTTAGTTTTTAAAACGTAAATTAGCTTTATATAGTTAACTGTGTTAAAAGCGCTAGCAATATTAAATAATAGGAGCAAAGCTACGCTTTTTTGCTTAATAACCTTTTGTGCACTATTAGCAACTATTTTTATTGCTATATTAATAGATTAATATTTGCGGTTTTTTATTTATTCTTTTAAAAAAAAGCTTTTAAGCTCGGCAGTTTTAGTAAGTTTGTTATATATTTTTTTTTTAAAAATCTTTCTTATTATGCTAATAAAAAAAATAAGCTTTTAGCTTCCAGCTGTTGCGCAAACTAGTAGTGTTTTGCCCGGTTTTAGAATAACTACAACTTTTGCTTTTTTAAACTATTTTAAGTAATACTTAAAATAAAAGCTGCTATAGCAAAAAGCTGCTAGTATGCGGACTAACAGTTTGTTATATGCTTTAAAAAACTTATTTAAAAATAAGTTGTTTTTAAAAGCTTTTTATAGCAAAAGTTTATATATTAAGTTAGTTATATGTTTTTTTATAATAGTTTGTAAAACTTTAAATCTTTAATGTTTGTTATAGTGCTTTAGCTAGTTAAAAATGTTTTTAAAGTTTGCTAGTAAAATTAAAAAAAACTTTGCTGCTAGTTTTTTTGCTTTTTTAAAGTGTATAGCTGCAACTATAGGTTTTTTTAGGTTATTTTTTAGCAGTAAAATAAATATTGCTTTTAAAAAAGGTTTATCTAATAATTTTGCTTATTTTGCTAGCAACTAAAGTGTTTTAAAGTTTTTTAAAGCTTTTATTACTATTTATTACTATAAGTTTTTTTAAGCATTTATTACTAAATGCTTAAGTTTATTATAAGCTTTAGTTAAGTTTTTTTAAGCGCTTTTAGATTTGCTTTTTTTATATTTATAGTACGTTTGTTTAGCTTTAAATTTTAAAGTTATAACGTTTAAGCTTATTTATAAAGCTTTTTTTGTTTTTTGTTTTAAAGTTTTTAAAAAAATAAATAAGTTCGCAATTTTTATAAGTTGCTTTATTAGCTTTTTAATTATATTATTTAGTTCTTTTTTGCTTTTTATTATAATTGTTTTTTAGAATTTTTTATTAGCTTTTGCAGCTATTATAACTTTGTTTATTTATAACTAGTTTTATTTTTTTGCTTTTTTTAAGTAGCTTTTTAAATATACGCTTAGTTTTATAGTTATTTTAAAAGCTTTATAGTTTAAACTTTTTTAGCTTAAGTTTTTTTAATACGTTGTTAACAAGTTTTTTAATACTTATGCTAAATTAATTGTTAAGTTTTTCTGTTTTTTTATTACTTTTGTTATTTTTTTTAAAAGTGTTAACAAAGTTAAACCTTATTGCGCTATAAACTTTAAAAGTTTTCTGCTGCTTAATAAAAGCTAGTCCGTTAAGTTTTATAAAAAATAATAAAAGTTAAAGTTTTTTATAAACAAGTGTTATTTTAAAAGCAGTTTTTTAAAAAAGTTTTATAACAAGCTTTTTTATACGTTTTTTATTAAGCTTAACAAATATATTAACTAAATTGTTACTATAGTATTTCCGCTTTTTATTTTAACGTAAGCTTAGTTTTTTTTGTAATTTTTAGTTAACGTTTTAAAAGCAATCTTTTTGTTAATATAAAGCGTAGCTTTTTTGCTTTTTTATAAAGTATAATAGTTGCTGCTTAAACAATATAGTGCTTTTTTTTTTATAATTTTTATTTTTTAGATTATAATAAAGTTTAGGTCCGTTTTTTGTAGTGCGCACGCTATGTTTAAGCGTAATTTTTTTTTAATGTTTTAAAATATAACGTTTATTATAGTTATAAAAGCAATAATGTTTGCGCTAATGTTTTATAGCGTTTTATAAAAAAGTTAGTTTTGTTTATACTTTTGCTTTTTTTTTTGTTTAATATATTAAAAGCTAAGCTAGCCGCTTGTAATACTAATACTATATTAACATGTTTTACTATAGCAGTTTTTTCGCGATTGTTTTAAAATTTGCGCAAGCGTAAAATATACGCAGCTTTTAATTTTTTTTTTATTTGGGCGTTAAACAAACATGCTTTATTTTAAGCTTTATATTGTTTTTTATAGTTAGCGTACTAGGGCGCTACTTTTATAGTTTTAACCGGACATTTATTTTTTTTTTCTAAGTATTTAAAGCTTTTATAGCATTTATAGCGTGCTTATTTAAAGCAATATATAGTTATATAGTTATAACTAAAGCAATTAAAGCACTATTATATTTTTATGTTAAACGTAAATAGTTCGCAATTAAAAAACTACGCTTTTTAAAAAAAGCTTTTTTTGCTAAGTTTTTAAGCAGCTATAACTATGCTAACGTATAATACTATAAAAGCGTATTAAGCTTTAAAGTTTTTTAAAAACATTTGTTTATACTTATTTAGCTTTAAGCAAACGTTTTTAAGCACTGCTTTTAATGCTTTATTGTTATAAATCTTTTGCAGCTATATTATTAGGATCTTTTTTGCTATTACTACAATTTTGCATTATTGTAGCTTTATTTTTGTTTTAAAAGCTTTAGTTATTTAATCGCTTTAATTAAAGCTTTTAGGAAGCTTTTTTTAAAACGTAATAACTACGTTTTTGCTAAAAAGCTTTTTAGCTATAATAGCGTTAGCTTTATTAAAAGCTATATTAACTGCTGTTATAATTGTAATTAGTTTATGTTTTTTAAGTGTTTTTAGTTATGTTTTTGCTTTAATAATAACTTTTTTGTTTTTTTTCGCTAGGATAGCTTTTTTGTTCAATAGAAGCTAAGCTTTTACAAAAGCTATTTTTTATACTTACGTTTAAACTTAAAGTTGCGCGCTAAGTTGTTAAAGCGCTTTAGCTATTGTTTTATTAAAGTTATATTATATAATTAGTTTTTTAGCATTTATAAATTTAGCAGTTATGTTTATTAAGCTTTAAAATTTAGTTATTATTTAAGTTTTTTTTGCATTATAATAAAAAAAAAGTCCTTTTGCTACTTTATTTTTTTTAATTAGCTAAAATATAAGTTTTATTAGTTTATTAAGCATTTTTTTTATAGCTATAAGCTTTATGTTTTTTTTTAAAGAATTTTTTAGTGTTATAGCAGTAGTAAGTCCTTTATAGCGTTTTAGTACAAAATTTTCTAATAAGTTGTTCGTTATTAGTACGTTTACTACTTTTTTGCGTCCTAAGTCCGCTATTAATACAACTACTTTATTCTAGTAGGATTTTCGATAGCTTTTTAGTAATTGTAATTATTATTGGATAGCTTGCACGCTTGCGAAGTTATTCCAAGAACTTAAAAAACAGCTAAAAAGTTGTTTTAAGCGCGTTTATAAAATTGCTAAAATTAAAAAAGTTTAAAAAACATTGTTTAAAAATATTAAATATTATAAAGTTAAAATAATAAAATGTATTAATTATTAAAATTATTAATAATATTATTAACAGTTTAAATAAAATATATAAAGTAAAATATATAAAGTTAATATATTAAATTAAATAGCGTTAAAAATAGCTAAAGTAAAATAAAACTAAATAAACATTAAGTATATAAAAAGTTAAAAAAAAAAATAATGTGCATTAACAATTAATTTTTAAGCTAATAAAAAACAGCAAAAAGTTATATGTTTATAAAGTTATACGTTTATATTAATTTTTTATACGTTTATATTAACTTTTTTATATAAAGCTTGTTGTTTTATTTATAATTAAGTTTTTATAAAAAGAAAAAGTAGTTTTTACGTAAGTTTTTTAAAGTAGTTTTTGTTTAAGCTTTTTAGAATAGTTTTTTAGCTAAGCTTTTTAAAGTAGTTTTTTTTGTTTAAGCTTTTCAAAGTATAAATATAAGTTTTTATAAGTTTTTTGCTTTTTTTATTTTTTTTATGCTTATATATAACATTTGTTTTTATATAATTTTAAGTTATTATATAAAATATTTTAAGCTATTATATATAATATTTTAAGCTATTATATATAATGCTTTAAGCTATTATATATAATTTTTTACAGTTTTTTAACAAATGTTTTAATTTATATAAATAGCTTATTAATAAAAACTAAAGTTTTTAACATTTAATTTAAAACATGTTTAATAAATATATTTGTTAAATTATTTTTGCTATTAATTTATTATACTTTAAAATTTTCTTTTTTTTTTGTATAATTTTTAAAAAAATATAATATTAATTATTAGTTTTTTTTTTTGCGTTATTTTTAGCTTAATTAAACAGTTATATAATAATTTTAAGTTTAAATATAATATAATAAATATAAAAAGTAAGTTTAATGTTTTTATAATTTTTTAAAAAGTTATATAAAAAGCAATTATATTATTAAATTTATTAATTATATTATATAATTTGCTAACTAAAACGTTTTATATAATATGTTTATATTTGCTTAAGTTTTAGTATATAATATTATTTTTAATTTTAAAGTTTAAGTTTGTTAAGTTTTTTATATAAGTTTTAACTATAAATATAATAATAAAGCTAAATTAAAAAGTTATATTTATATTATTTGCAAAAAAGCTGTTTATAAAAATAAATAGCTTTATATAATAAAAATTAAATAAAATAAATATAAAGCTTTTAGTTAAATTGCTTTTTTATTATATAATTTGTTTATTTAATGTTTTAATATTATATAATTATAGCTTAATTATTTAAGCTATTATAGTTAAGTTATATATAGTTTTTAGTTAATATACGTTATTAATATATATATTATAAGCTTATTAAAAAATATAAGCTTAAATAAAACTTTTTATATAAAAGTTAATTTTAGCTAAATTTTTAGTTTAACTTTTTTAAATTATAATAATTTTACTTTTATATAAAAAAATCTTTTTACTATTAAACTTAATTAAATAGTTAAAAAATAATGTTTTTTTTAGTTTTATATAAAATTTTATTTATTTAAGCTTTTTTTTTTTACATGCTAAAAAGTGTAATATTATAAAACTAAAAGTATTATTTGTTTATATTTTAGTTATTTTAAAAGTTTTAAGTTATTATATATAAAAAAAAAATATAAGTTATATATTAATATTTATATTTTAAGCTTTTTTTAATAATATTAATAATAAGTTTTAAATTAATATAGTTTTAATTTAGTTAAACTATATAAAAGTTGTATAATATTTAAAATAGTTTTTAAAAAATATTAGTTTTTTAGTTTTAAAAGTAAATAAACAAAAATATTACATAATAGTTTGTTTATAAACTATATATATATTTAAATAATATTTTTAAGTTTATATAATATTTTAAAGTTTTATATAAAAATAAGTTTAAATATTAAAATTAACTATTAGCTTATTTGCTAAATTATTAGCAATTAAGTTAAAATTATGCTTTTTTTAACGTTATTATACTTTTATATAATTAGTTTTAATTTTTTGTATAGCTTAATAGTTTTTTTTTTTTTTTTTATATAAAGTAAAACTTAAAAATATATTTTTTGTTATATATGTTTAAATTATATACAATAAAATTAAAAATATTTTATATAACAAGCTTATTAATTTTTATTATATTTAACTTTTTAAAAGGTTTGCTAAAAATAGTAATAACTTTTTTTATACAAAGTTTAATTATTAGCTTTTAAGCTTATTATTTTTTTAAAGTTAAAAAAATTTAAGCTGTTTAATTTTTATGCAATAAATATATAATAAGCTTTTTTTTTAGTTAACTTTATTTTTTTTAAATTATTGCTAATTAAATAAGTTATATATTATTGTTTTTTAAATTTATTAGTTTAATATTTTATATATAATAATATAACTTATTTTATATATAATAAAAGCATATTAGTTTATTAATTAAAATAACAATTATGTTTAATTTTTTAATTGCTTTAATTTTATACAAGCTTTTTTTTTTTTTTTTTTATACTAAAATTTTGCTATAAAAAAAAAAGTAAATACGTTATATAAAAACAGTTTATTTTGTTTTTTAATTATATAGTTAATTTTAACTTTTATATAATTTTTGTGCAACATTTTTATTGCTTTTTAAATAGCTGCTGCTTTTTATATAAAAGCTAAAAAAAAAAAAAATTTTATTAATATAAAAATATACTTTAAAAACAAAAAAAGTTAATATAAAGCTATTAAGTTTAACTATATTATTTAAAGCTTTAATAGCTATATATAAAACTAATTTATTGTTTGTTTATATGTTAATTCTTTTTTTAAAAATATTATATATACGTTTTAGTAGTTCGTATGCTTGTTTTACTTTTTTAACTGCTTAATATGCTTTTATAAGCATTTTTTAGCATTATATGCTTATTATTTTTATATAGTTTTAAAATTTGTTCGAAAAAAAGTTTATTTTAAAGTTATATATAACAATATTAAATAGTTTTTAATAAACGTTAATTTAATATTTATATAATGCTTTTTAAGCTTTTTATATAAATATAAATTTTAAAAAAATAGCTGCTTAAAATAATATTATAATATTAATTATATATAATATATTTTAATTTTTTATTTATATAATATTTATAACTATTTTATAGTTAAATTTACAATTATTTTTAATTATACATTTAAAACAATATAATATTTTATTATATGTTTAACAATAATAATAAAACTTTTAAATCTTTTTTAAAATTAGTTGTTTAATTTTATATTTTATATAAAATAATATTTTATATAGTTTTTTTATATAAAAGTATTTAAAACGTTTATATAATTATTATAGTTTTGCTTTAATAAAATAACTAGCTGTTTTATATAAACTAATGTTAAAAAAAAAGTAGCTTTATTTACGTATAATAAAAAAGGTTTTTTTATTTTTTTATACAATAATATTTTTAATATTATTAAAATAAGCTTTTAAACGGTTTACATTTTTTAATAAAAATAAAAACAAAATAAAAACATTTAATATATAAAATATTATATAATTAATTTAGTTATTAATTTTTATTATATTAATAAATATTGTTGTATAACTTTTATTAAAGCTTATTTTAGTTGTTTTAAAAGCTTAAATAATTTTTATATAAAAGTTTTTTTATAGTTAAAAACGTTAAAGCTTTTATGTTTTAAATAATATTTTAATATTTTATATAATATTAATTATTAAATATAAATTAGTTTAATAGCTTATTAATTATTATTGTT
>MU382783.1:0-15756 GCA_022495115.1 Xylaria castorea | reverse complement strand
TACCTGTAATACTCACTCTGACAATCCGCACTAACCACCGTACAGTAGTCTCCCTCTTCCTCCTCCAGATATAGTCTAACCACCTCCTCCAACTTATTCAGAAGGTGTTTCGAACCTATCCGTGTTCTGGTTCTGCTAATGAGGGACCTTCTGATGGGAGAGGTCCCTTCAGGCAAGGAAGTTAAATTAGGCTTTTTGGCGTGTAGCCTAACCCCTTCCTCATTTCGAGAAGTAGAACCTCGAGATATCGAACCTCGTAAATCACAGTAGGGTTTCGCTAAAAAGAAGTTAGAAAATAGTATACTCGCATCCTAAAAAAGCCAGAACTTACCCTTTAACCTCGACGATGACGGTGTATCACCCCGAATAGTAGTACTTCCCTCATCCAAGGAAGGTTGAGTATGAAGTGTTCTTGCCGATTCCCAATAGGCAAGACCTTCATCAGTACACGAATGCGGAGTGTACCTTGGAACGCCATCAGAAACAGGTATGTTCCTTGGAAGGCCGTGATGATTCGAGAAGATACCGTCAACCTTTTTTTCTTTCCCTACTTCGCAGGGAAAGGAAAGATGTTCAGACTTGACCATGATGAAAATAAGTGCAGGAGAAATAAGATGTGTGATCGGTAGAATAGAGTAAAGATGACTATGCAAAGATAATTTCTTGTGTATGATGGGAAGATAATGAAGAATGATGAGTGCGCTCCGCAAGCAGGAAAAGAAGCAACTTAAATAAATAATTTTGTCGAGGCTGCGCTCCTGATCACATGATATTCGGACTTGCCGAACTTGATTTATAAGCATGAGTCAGACATCTAGCATGACTCATATATCTAGATGGAGTAATCCCTCTACCGATCTATCTTTCACACCAACTCGATCTAGTAATCCCTCTGCCAATCTATCTTTCACACCTCCTCGATTGAGTAATCACCTCTGCCGATCAATGAATCACTGTAGATCCCTCGTATCTAGCCCCCGCAAAACAGGTTCCTGCTGCGCAGTGGCGTCGGCAACTTCATATTGAACCACGTCATCCATAAGTTACCCGATCAGAATTACGTAAGAGACGCGTAAGCGACACGTAAGCCATGCGTCCTTATCAAATAGATCAACTTATCTATTACTTAATATGATCATGCTTACTCCAATCAACAAGTCATTTGACTCATTCCAATATGGAAGGAGTCAGCACCCCCTCTTATTGCGCCCAATCACACCACAACACGACCCACCATGCAATGTGCCTGGCGTGCTGCGCCACCTCCTCTTCTTGTCACCAATCATGTAACCACACATTATCTCGCCACTATCCTCTCGTGGAGTCATCCCTCTCGTGGAGTCATCCCTCTCCTGAATCACACCTCCCTTTACCGACAATATCATCGAACGACCTAGATCAACTGAGTTGAAATAGCTATAAGGAGTAAGGATCGACAATGAGCCATAAGGATGGAGAATGAGTCATATAATCGGCAAATGAGTCATAGGGATCGACAATCATATGATATAGAAATGAGTCATATGATCGACAAATGAGTCATAGGGATCGCCAAATGAATCATAAAGCATATTGAGTCATAGGGATCGACAGATGGAAACCTAAAGAACACGCCAGATACCTAAATCTTCTCCCAAGGGTAAACAGCCAAGGAGTGATCTAAACCACCAAAAAAGTATATAATAACCCTTAATTCCTCCCTCTCTTTTTCCATCCTCACAAGAGATTCATCTTTACGATTATCTTAAAGACTTATAAACCTTAAAAGATCATTAACCATAATCTCCTCAACACGTTAATCATCATGGCTGCAACGTCTCAAATCGAAATAGAGACAACTTTACCTTGTCTAAACCATCTTCCTCTTCCTGGGTGGTATCCATACATTTTCTATCGACCCTTCTTACTCGAGGATCTCCAAGCATACAACACATTTTCCAACAAACCTTTGATCCGATGTGGACAAGGGAATCCTCAATTCGAACTGAGTAATACTCAAGATCGATTCCAACGCGTTCTCGAATCTTCCTTCACTCAAGGAATTCATTTAGCTTTTTTCTTCAAGAGAGAAAACCAAAACGAGTTCGAACTAATTGCTGAAGGAGGGGTATACATGGCTAAATCAACCTGGCCTTCTCTTTATTGGACCCGTCTCGACATAGAGATAAATGAATTGAAAACTTGGAAACTTCTAATTCGAAGTTGTATCGAACAATTCTGGTGGTCTATTCCTCGAAAAATCGCTCGTCTTAGAGTTGATATCGATTCTCTTCTTAAGGATACCCAAGGAAGACAAAGCTCAATGGAGCTATTGTGTTTTCATGGGGTATGCTACGATTCCATCGATTTAGGTTTTAAACAATATAAGAAATCGCACTGGAGATCCTGGCCCAGTATTCTAGTCAAAACTACAACACCTTCTATAGAAAACATATCGAATTTGACGACTTCTTCGAATCGACTAATTCTTCGACAACTCACCCTAGAGGATGCAGATGCATTATACTCTGTTCAAAAACAAGAAAAAGCTATGCGCAGTTTAGGGTGGGACAATCCTCAACCTGACCTAGATTCTACTCGGGAATTCTTAACCAGCCAACTTTCACCTTCATATCTATATTTTCCCATAACACTCGGCATCTTCTTAAAAGAAGATGCCGAGGAAAACCCGGAAGGTGAAATGATAGGTTATTTAGGTGTAGGACTATCGGGGTTCAACGTATGGCCCTGGGTTAGTTATATACTCAAGGAAGAGTATTGGGGTAAGAAGTATGGAACTGAATTCCTTCAGACCTTTATGATATATTGGTCAAGTCTACCTAGGAAACAGGTCCAACATCTAATAGACCCTTCCGATATAGGTTTTCAACTTGTTGATGAAGCAACTGAACGGATATCTGCTTTGGTCGGTCTGAAGAATTTAGGAAGTCGAGGTATCCTTCAGAACAATGGGTTTAAAGAGATACCTATCGGTACAGACGATCCAGATAGTCACTGGGTATTTATGATGGATTTCTAGATGATTTTTTTAGGCGAAGGCGATGTTGGAGGAGGAGGCGGAGCCAAAAATAGACAAAGAACAATATGGACGTCACAAAATAAGTGTGGGCATTCACGTAGACATGACTCGATTGAGCAGATATATGGTAACGAGTTGGAGGAATCCTTGACCACAATCCCAATTTCCACCGAAAGGCGTCCGTATCGTCGCAAAGAAAGTTTTAGTAGTCGAGGTAGTCTCAGGGCTACCCAAGCCAACTGTATAAGTATAACTACCCGCGACGGGGTACCCTTGAAGCTAACCAAACCACATCCTATCATCGTGAACCACGAAGCTCAACAGAACGTTGATCCAATGTAGGCCTATATATAATTGCATGTCTCCTACTACACTACTTCAATCCTTATCATTATCTAACTACGAGTTGGATCGATTTAGTTTCATTGTTGGCTCTTCGAACATAATGGCAGGCGCTCGCGTATACCACTCTGAAAAAACGCGGCGCAATAAGTAGATCCTCTATCTACTTAGAGTTAAGTAGTAATGCCGCTCGCCCTAACAGAACCTCATCACTTTCCCTCAACTACCTACACCTGGGCACGCATAACTCGCTATTCAACCAGGTCTGATCGGTCTGATCCTGTTTTGCAGTGCTCCATCTCTGCTTCTGTTCGGCTTCTATTCTACAGAACAATATGGTCCCTCTATCACCTCTCTACCGCCATAAATCATATATCGTCTCTCGAAGGCGTCATTGATTTCTCTACAGAGCCAGCCCACACCGAGGCCCACCGGCTCACACGATCGCAATATTAGCTCAGACCTGCGAAGGAATCCAGGTACCGCAAAGCTATGGCAAGGGCTTCGGCGTCGCAGACGAATTGAAAAGGCTTTCGAAGGTCTTGGAGACTCTATTTCTACGAGTAACAATTTAGATCGCGTAAGAATCGTTAACGCTACAGTAACAATGTCTTCGAAGGCGATATGGCACCTAATTCACTGGCAACGCTGTATTCACTGCGACCGTACTTTAGGTAGTTATCAGCAATGGCGTAAATATCGCCGATAGTGCATATAACGCGCCTCGCCGACTTTTGCTGTTAATCACCCATCGCCGAAAGCACCATATTGTCGCGCTGCCATGATGGACCAACACCAACTATATATTATCCAAAGTCATCCTTTTCGCGCAAACCTTGAACCGAGCCGCACGTCATTAAACACGATCGTTCAGAATCCTGCCGAACTTGATACAGTCAACCGTGAAGGTAAATACGAACCACTACTCCCCTATCAACTGTTCTAATAAGTAATCAGATCTTCAAACCATTGTGATTGCGCTTATTTCCGCAATTTTGAACTATCTAGCGGCTCCTCTCCTACCTTCTCAAGCAGGTGATAGCACACTTCGCCAGGATCTCTTCAAGCTTTTTTCGGCTGTCGTTTCTAATACCGTCAACTACGGCCAAATCAAACCTCTTCTCAATGTCGTTCTCACCCACCGATCCGATATCGAAATCTGGGAGCAAGTCTACAATGCTGTTACCGAATCCACTCCTCCGTGAAAACCTGCCTCCTCTTTCCTACAAACACCATTCGGGTGTTGTAAATTCCTCTGAATTACGTGTTAATATAGGCAAGTTACTCAGAGATGAACTCGGCCTTATGTACGTCGATGTTCCGAATTTTCACAAAGCCGTTTTCGATCACATCCCAAACCTCGAGATAGCATCTGCAGAGATATTCCAGAAATGTATCGATAAAACACCACTACGCTTTCAAGGAGGTTGCTGGACTGGATGGCTGGGGGATGCTAATGCTAACTAGGACGATGTTCTTGCCTGGCTGGCCGATCTGTGTGAGCGAATGACCTGGTGGGTAGAGGACGATAGGCCGAGAACTATGCGAAGGCCGCTGGCCCAGCCTGACAAACCACTCGACGGCTCGGTCGCGAAGCGTAAGCTCGATTTTGCCTTTGTGGACAACCCGACGGCCGATAATGTCAGGGAACTAGTCACCAGCTACCCTATGGTATAGGACTAGTGGAATTCTGTATATATAAGTGACTGAACCCCCCTGGATTTGGGAGTTTCAGGAATCAATTGACTACCAACTGCCCCCTGGCTGCAGACAGGTCTATCTATTCACTCCGGGACGCAACCCCCTGACAGATAACAACTGGTCATATATCTTGATACCTGGGGAGCTGAAGTGCAATTCTAAGGAAGACACGGATTCCAAGGCGTGGCTTGATTTAGGAAGGTATGTGAAAGAAGTATTCACTGTCCAACCCACTCGCCGCTTTGTTCTAGACTTTACCTTATGTGTATGTGGACGCTGGATGCGGCTCTGGGAATTCGACTGGTTTGGCGCCATTGCATCTTCCAAATTCGATATTTATAAAGAGGGCCAGCTGTTTGTGTTAGCTATCCTTGGTTTTCTTTGGATGGACGACAAATCGCTTAGCTTTGACCCTACTGTGATACAATCAGATTTACATCACCAACAATATATTGATATTGAACGAGACGGTACAATCGAGCGCCTTATAATCGATGGACCCATAAGGCGAACCCCAGGAGTTGTAGGTCGTGCAACTACCTGTTGGAAAGCGCATCCTAAAGGAGACAAGATATCACCTCTTGCTATCAAAGACTCGTGGCAGTTTCTAGAGCACGAGGATGAAGGCAAATTGCTTCAAGTAGCAACAAAAAAGGCGTAATTAATGTTGCGTGGTATAACTCTTACGCAACGGCTTGTATCGGAGACGGCAACGACGATATTTAAGACACCGTTCGTAAAAGATTAAACGTTACAAAAGCTAGAAACTATGGCTAAAAGCGCCTAGCCCGGTTTTCTCAATCGCATGCGAGTTCTACAGGCTCAAAACGCTCATCCAGTCAAGTTGGCGCCCCTCTCCCGCCCGGCAAACGGCCTTGTTCAGGTTCGGCTTCTCCAACAAAACCTAGCAGTTAGCCCCTTCCCGAATCGAGTTTACCGACGTATTATTTTATGCGATTATGGGATGCCAATTTACGAGGCAAGTTCTCGGGTGGCCTTTACTTGAGGCGTTAAAAGGTTGTATCAAAAAACACAAGTCTTTATACAACAAGGCTAGCATTCTTCATCGGGACATCTCGATCAACGACCTTATAATAACCGAGAACGACGAGAACCCATCTTGGGCTACATTTCTAAATTGATCTCGATCTCGCTATTGAGACCGATAGGTTACAAGCATTAGGTGCTAAAGAGAAGACCGGCACGAGGGCTTTCACGGCAAATCGGGGTCCTCTCTGGTGACGACCACTCTTTTATGGATGTCCTCGAGTCTTTTTTTTGGGCTCTCTTTTGGATTTGCATCCATTACGACGGATGGGGCCGAGGTGGCCCGCACAAAGGTTGCTGATTTTGACAAGTGGAATTATGCAAACTCGATGAAGCTGGTTATGCTTAAACAGGGAACACTATCCAAGAAGGTCTTCTACGACACTATATCGGCATATTTCACTCCGCACTATCAATCTTTAATCCCTTGGATTATTAAGTTGCGCGACATAGCATTTCACTCGCATTTCCTAACGGTGAAAGTTGGGAGAAGGAAGATGTGACACTGTATTTACTAATGAAAGATGTTCTTGGAGAGGCTCAACATGATCCCTTGGTGAGCGCAGCAAATTAATAAACTCAGTCAGTATTAATTGCCTCCTAATAACATCACGGCCAAAGAATTATAAGTAGAAGTTTGCGTATTCAGGTATAGCAACTCGATAAATCGTAATAGCACCTTAGAGCCTCGTATTTGGCTCTAGGCCTAGTTTTGCAGTGATAGAGCCGCCTGGAGTTGCGACTGCAGAAGGGTGGTGCCGAATGACAGCAGCAGACCAAATATACCACCAATCCAGAGTTCTAGATCAGGGAAATCGCACCCAGTGGTCTGACTGATCTTGTGGTGATAATAGCCCTGCATCTATTCTCGCTTTCACGACCCGTCTCCCGTCCTGACATTGCACAGCAGCCATAGCTATGTTCTATTATGCCTATAGAAACGGGGGGCTACAACCATCAACACCTACCCAGGCAAGGAGACTAGTTGATTGTATCAAGATCGGTTAGTACACTAGGACGGGCGCAAAAGCTGTGTTCAAGTCTTCGGAACTAGAGTCTAATTCCGACAAAATTATCATCATTTCTCATTACTATACATACCAAATACACATGACGCCAACGCTTGTATGCTAACCTAGAAAAGCGCCGGCCCCTATGCAGACCGTTATAAGCCAAAGACAAAATGCTAACGCGTCGCAAACCAACCGACGCTAATCCGTCGTGGGACGAGTGCTGGCCGACCCGAGCCGCCTGGATCTCCTGGGTGGACCTTCTGGCCTCGCTCGTCTCGACCGCGTCCGTGGGCGCTTAGGGTCCACAGCCACTCTCGTCACGTCGCCGTTTCTCTTCCGCCAATTGATGTTCTTATACTGCTTACCGGGTTCGGGAGTGACGTCACGTATGCGTTGCAGTTCCTCAGCATCGGAGAGGAACTGGGCCAGCTCGGCAAAGCTGAAACATACGCTCGCAGCGGCGGCGCTCGGCGGCAGATCCCCCCGCTGCTCTAGGGGCACGAATAGTCGGAAGGGGATCTCGAGGTTTCCTTCCAATGCTTGGCCCGCCTCTCGGAACATCTCTGCTTCTACCAACTCTTCGACGGCTAGGGAATCAGGGTCCTCGGGATCCGGCATCGATGTGGCCAACGAGACGGAGGCGCCGTGGACGTGGCCCTCGGCGCGCCTCGTCGAAGGTGCGGCATAGTCGAGGTCGAAAGTGAGGATGGTGCAGCCTGGTACCTCGGTAAAGTATTCATATACCTTGTTCAACAAGACCTTCTCTGCCTCGCTATACGCCACTTCAAAGAAGAAGGGCGAGCTGTTGGTGCCCTTGAAGGCGAGATGTCCGTCGGGGGACTTGCTAAACCGACCAGCTCCTTTTTCTACAGACGAATGACCGGCCGAGGTAATCTGACGACGGGTAGGTTCGAGTTCGGGGTAGTCGCGGGCGACGCGGTTCAACTCAGCCTCCAGCGCGAACTTGACCAGATCCTGGAAAGTATCGTGGACGAAAGTAGGCATCAGTCGTAGTATCAGGTCGCAAGTGTCGGCATTCCAATCTAGCCGGACCTTGTCATGGACAAACTGAGACAAGCCAACGTGCTCGTCGAATCGTGTCTGGAGGATCTCGAAGGCGGAAGGGTTTTTGAAGTGGAAAGTCGGGTAGTTGGGAGTAGGCAGCGCGCAAAAGTTGGCCCAGATGACGTCGAATGCGCGTTCGATAATAACCTCGTCTTCGTCTTCGTCGTCGGTGGAGGCTGAGTTGTTGATGGAATCGCAATCAGTCTGCTCAGGAGAAGGCGGCAGCGTCGTCGTCGTCGTCGTCTCGGTTGGCTGCTTCTGCTTCTGTCGACTGCTGCAGTTATGATGGCTGACAAAGCTCGTCGCAGGTGTAGATGGCATGCTGAGGGGCAAAGGGTCAACTGTATGTTGTGATGTTGTATGTTGTAATATTGTATGTCATATGTTATATGTTGAATGTTGACAAAAAGCCGAAGCGAAGCGGTCAGTCGTTGTGATGTGTTGCGTTGTGTTGCTTCTTGTTGTTTTGGGGAATGCAAAGAAAGGGTTCAGTAATTACACCAATCAGATCGAACGTCTAAAGCCGGAACTGTCGAGGCTGTGTCACTGTGTCATAGACCCACCCACCTGCACCACCTAATGCAGGCGGTCTGCGTGTGACCCAGCCGGGTGGTCTGTGTGGCTGGTGGGGTGGCTGCGCCGCAGTAGGTACCTCTGTACTTAGGTATGTAGTTGGTTTTAATTAAATTAACTGCTTTAGATTGAATTGGCTGCTTTTGATTGCATTAGCTATGTTTGATCAAACTGACTGTAGGTGTTGTTGGTTATATCTATTGGTCTAAATCTATTGATACCTCTATTTTGGTGGCAGCCACAGCTAATTTATTGTACTTACACTTGCGACCGCCCGACCGACCGAGCCAGACTGTTGTTTTTCGACCCCTACCACATTCATACATACTGTACTAGTTTACCCCCTAGTAAAAACTACCCTTGCAGGTATTTGCGCTAGACAAGGCTACGGGACAGGGCTATTGCAGGGGGGTTTTTATCTAAGTACCTTAGTGCAGTGCGCCGTACTATTATACCGCCGGACAAGCTTTCTTACTTTAACATATAATAACATTACTAGCAGTAGAATATAAATTTTTCAAAAAATACTTAGTAAAATAAAAATCTTAGCATTTTATTATTTTTAAGTAATATATTATAAGCAACATTATTAGTTATATTATAATTTGTTAAAATAAAAGTTTATATAGTAATATAATATGTTATTTATTTAACTTTAGGGCAAAATACGTTTTATTAATGCATATTTATAAAAAATACTTAAAAGGAATAGTTTTTTTTAACCTTTAACTATAGTAAAACTTGTTGTAAATTATATACAAATTTAGTTAAAATAAAAGCAAAAAGCATAAAGTTATTAAAATATTATTAAATAAAGCTTAGTTTAACGTATAAATAGCAAAAGTTAATATGTAAAAATTTAACTTAATTTAATAACAATTAAGTATTTATATAAACTTTATTTTGTTATAAACGTAAATAAAAATAGTATTAACTTTTATATATAAGTTTTTAAGTTAAATATAACTAGTTAAATTAATTTAACGCTAATACTTAATTTATTATAAAAATTATATTAAAAATTATATATTTTAGCTTAAATTAATATGTTTATTATAATAAATATAAATATTATATTATATTAAATTAAAAGTAAATATATAAACTTTACTTTAACGCTTATTTTACTTAGCATTTATTAACTTATAGCGCTTTTTTTTTAACGCTTATTAATTTATAATATATATTGTTATTAATTAAGCAATTATGTTTAATAATTATTGTTTACTATTATAAACTATTAACTACTATTAATTTAAATTATTAATATTAAATTAACGTATTTTATAAGCAAATTAGCTATATAAGCAAACTAGCTACTTTAACATTTTGGACATTTTTTCGTACAATTAACTTTTAATCTTTTAGTTTTTAACTATTTAATATAGTAAGCGTTTAAAAAAAATTCAACATTGTTTTTGCGCTTAAAGCAATTAAGCAAAACTTTAAATTAATTGTTTAACGTGCAGCTAAAATTTTTAATGTTTTTTGTATAATTTTGCGCAACTAATAACTTAGTTGTAAAACATAACGTAAAATAACTTTTAATTGTTAAAAGCTTTTTTTGTCCGAAAAAAAATTTATTATATGTTAAAACATTAGTGTTAACTGCGTGCAAAACTTTTTGCATAACTGTTTAAATAACTTGTTAGCTTAATTAAATAAGTAGTATATATACGTAAAATTTTTTGCTTAAGCAAAAAATCCTACGTATAAAAGCTTTACTTTTCTTTTTAGTAAAAAAAAGGATTAATATATAAGTTATTTGTTTTACACGTTTTATTTACGTATAATATTGTACTTTTAGCTATTTAACACTAATTAATGTTTTTAGCTAAAAAACATAAATTAACAAAAGTAAAAACGGAATTTTAACCGGTTATATAAATAATTGCATGTTTTATATTATATATTTTAGCCCTATAAAACATTTAATAAGCTAAAAAGATTAATTAATTATTTATATTTTAGTTTTACGCATATATAACTATTAATTAATAGCACGCAATTATATTACTTTTAATTATTATTGTATAAACTACGCAAAAGTTCGTTTAACAATTAAAACCTTTTTTTATTTGCAAATATGTTTAATGTTAGCTATTTGTATAAAAGCTATTAAAAGCAAATCTATTAAAATGTTAAAGCTTTTAAACAATAGCTTTTAATCTTTTTTATTAATATTTCGTACAAATTTATAGTAAAAAAAATTGTTAAATTTACTAGCATTTTTTTAACTGTTGTATAAAAAACAATAAAACTTTATGCATATAATAATACTTTATATAACTTTAAAACTATAACTTAAAAAAAAGCAAATATATAAGCCGCATACTTATATATTAAGTATAACTAAAGTTTGTACGAACTAAAAAATTTACAAAAAACATTAGCAAAAAACTTTAAATTAGCTAAACTATAAATATTACGGATAATTAACATTAAAATTGTTATAAAAATTTATAATATTTTTTATATAAAAAGTATTTTAAACTAAAAGCTTATACTATAGTATAAAAAAAACTGTATTATATAGCTCGCAAAAAACAATTATATTTTAATGTATAAACTTTAACTTTTTATATAAAAATCTTATATATTATTTGCTTCTTTAAAAAAAAAAAACTTATATAACAACTTTTTTTTTTTACTTTAAGCTAATAACTTTATAGTTAAACTTATAACAATTTATTTATATAATAAAACAGTTTTATTATATTTACTTTTAGGACTAAATTATAATTTTAAAAAAACTTTTGTACGCAAGCTTAAAAAAACTTTCGTACGTAAAACTAAAAAAACTTTTGTATGCAAAATAAAAAAAAACATTTAACCTAAAGTAATATATTGTTAAACAATCTTAAAAAGCTATAAGTATATTTTTAAAAAATAATTTTATTTATTAAACGCTACTTATTACTTATATTAAACTATAACTTAATATAACTTAAAAGTATATTATACTTTTAATATATAATAAAATATTTAGTTTTATAATACTTTTTATAAACTTTTTAACAACTAATATTTTATATAATATTAAATATAAAAATGTTTATATTTTAAATTTAAATTTTATTTTTATATAACATTTAAAACGGAATTATCCTGTTAACTAAATATTAAATATTTTTATAAACTTAGCAAAAAAAAAAAAACTATTTTAAAAAGTTATACAATTTACTTTATAATAAAGCGTAACAGTTTATTAATTTTTGTTAAAAACTAAAAATTACGGAAAACTTGTTTTATATTATATTTTTAACTATTTTAACTAATTGTATAAAAAACTATTATACGTACTATATTAAACTTAATTATATATAAAAAAAAAACGTACAATTTTATAAATTTACACTTTAATATAGTTATAAACTATAACTAATATTAAACTAATTAAACTAATATTACTTTTATATAAATATATAAAAAAAAAAAAAACCTTTTTTTATATAAAACATTAAAAAGTATAATTAACAAACTATTAAAAGCATAAAAAGCACTTAAAGCAAAATATTCAAGAAAAATATATTTAAGTATAACTATTATATAAGCATATAAAAGCATACGAAAATTTAAAACAGCATTTATTTTTTAAAAACTTATATATAAAAGTTTTTTTTTTAACTTTTGTGCGTACTTTTAAGTTAAAAAAAACTTATTTAGTAAACATTTCGTATAAAAAGCAAAAAATGCATATTATACGAACTAACGCTATAACTAAATTATTTGCTATTTTATATAAACTAAAAACATTAAATAATACTTTTAAAATGCTTAAAAGTAATACTTTAACAAAAACTATACAATTAATTATTTTTAAAAAAATACTTATATAAATAAAAAGTGCTTTATTTATTAAAAAAAAAAATGTTAGTTAACTAACTATATTTTTTAAAAAAAGTTTTATATAAAAAGTTAATACTTTAATACGTATAAAATAATGTTTAACAGCAAACTAACCTAAAAAAAGCTTTTTATTTATTTTATTAAGTATAAAAACTACTTAAACTTATATAAAAAAAAAATAAAAAAACTTTAGTTTATACAAAAAAAAATTAGCTTTATACTTTATAAATAATATATTTATATATTATATAACTAAAAAAAACATTTAAACAATAATAATTAATAAGCTATTAAACTAATTTATATTTAACAATTAATATTATATAAAATACTAAAGTATTATTTAAAACATAAAAGCTTTAAAGTTTTTAACTATAAAAAAACTATAAGCAAAAACATATGTATAAAAAAACTTTTATGCAAAAATTACTTAAGCTTTTAAAACAACTAAAATGTTAAAACAATATTTGTACAAATAGCTACATGCTTTTGGGCGCAAGTTATAAAAGCTTATAAAAGCTTATAAAAAGTTTAAGATTTACTTAGTTATTTAACTTACTTATATATAGCTTAACAATTAGCTTTATTAATTGCTTTTTTAACTTAAACTTTTATAATAGTTTAATTAATAAAATTAAACTTTTTATTACTTTTTTTTACATATAACCTTTTAGTTATACAAACTTTATATTTTTAAAAATATAGCTTACTAACATTAATTAGTTGTTAACTAGCAATAGTTAGCAAACAATAAATTAGCAAAATAAATAACAAAATTTTAACATTAAACGTACGGGCTATATGTTTTATTTTATACTTTAAGCTTTAACGTTAAATTATATAAGCAAAAAAAAATTATATAAATTAAAGCTTTAACGTTAAGTTATATAAGCAACAATTTAATTAATAGTGCGCTATTATACTTTTTTTTTTCGTACAATAAGCTTTTATTTTATTTTACGTACGAAAACTATAAACTTAAACACTTGTTATTTTTTAACTTAAAAACCTTTTATATAAAACCGAACTTTTTAAGCTAAAAGTTGTTAAAGATAATAAATAACAAAAAAGCTTAATAGTTATATAAAAAAGCTTATATAATACTGTTTAACTTTATATAACTTTTTCGGACAAAAAGCTTTATATATATATTAAAAGCTAGCACTTTTTGCTAATATACCGAAGTTTTTAAACCATTTACTTTCCTTTTTTTGTACATTTATTTCTTTAGTTATATAAAAGCTATAACTTTTTAGCTATAACCTTTTTAGCTATAACTTTTTAAGCATTTTTTAGTTATATAAAACTTATAACACTTTTTAGTTATATATAACCGAACTTTTTAAGCTAAAAGTTATTAAAAACAATAAACAATAAAAAAGCTTAATAGTTATATAAAAAAGCTTATAAAATACTGTTTAACTTTATATAACTTTTTTAACGCTTAAACTATATTTTTTTTAATTGTATAAGCTATACAATTTAATTAATTACATAAAGCTTTATTAATATATTATATAACTTAATCTTTTATATAAAGTAAATAATACTGTTTTGCTTTTAACTTTATTTAAAAGCTTTTGCGCGCTTTATTTTACTTTTTTCCTTTTTTATACGTAAGTTTTTACGTATAAAAAAACTTAAGTAGCTTAATATTTAAAGCATACACAAGAATTAATTAATAAATATATAAAGCTATTCGTATAAAAAATAAAAACAGCTAATGTTAAAACAATATTTATATAAATAGCTATATGCTTTTAAGCGCAAGTTATAAAAGCTTATAAAAGCTTATAAAAGGTTTAAGATTTACTTAGTTATTTAACTTACTTATATATAGCTTAACAATTAGCTTTACTAATTACTTTTTCGACTTAAACTTTTATAGCAGTTTAGTTAATAAAATTAAACTTTTTACTACTTTTTTTTACGTATAACCTTTTAGTTATACAAACTTTATATTTTTAAAAATATAGCTTATTAATATAAAATAAGCTTTAATAAAAACTATATAACAACATTTGTTAACATAATAAAAATTAATAACTAAATTAGTTATATAACGTTTTATATACTAAATACTTTTATTTTGTTTTTATTTTTACTAAAAAATGCGGACCGCTTAAAAGCTTACTTTAATAATATTAAAAATATTATTATATAAAAAAACAAAAAAACCTTTTTTATTATACGTAAATAAAGCTACTTTTTTTTTAATATTAGTTTATATAAAGCAGCTAGCTATTTTATTAAAGCTAAGCTATAACAATTATATAAACGCTTTAAACACTTTTATATAAAAAAATTATATAAAATATTATTTTATATAAAACATAAAGTTAAACAACTAATTTTAAAAAAGATTTAAAAGTTTTGTTATTATTGTTAAACATATAATAAAATATTATGTTGCTTTAAGTTTATAATTAAAAATAATTGCAAATTTAACTATAAAATAGTTATAAATATTATATAAATAAAAAATTAAAACGTACTATATATAATTAATATTATAATATTATTTTAAGCAGCTACTTTTTTAAAATTTATGTTTATATAAAAAGCTTAAAAAGCATTATATAAATATTAAATTAACGTTTATTAAAAACTATTTAATACTATTATATATAACTTTAAAACAAACTTTTTTTCAGACAAATTTTAAAACTATATAAAAATAATAAGCATATAATGCTAAAAAATGCTTATAAAAGCATATTAAGCAGTTAAAAAAGTAAAACAAGCATATAAACTATTAAAACGTACGTATAATATTTTTTAAAAAAAAATTAACATATAAACAAACAATAAATTAGTTTTATAAATAGCTATTAAAGCTTTAAACAATATAGCTAAACTTAACAGCTTTATATTAACTTTTTTTGTTTTTAAAGTATACTTTTATATTAATAAAAATTTTCTTTTTTTTTAGCTTTTATATAAAAAGCAGCAGCTATTTAAAAAGCAATAAAAATGTTGTACAAAAATTGCGCAAAAGTTAAAATTAATTATATAATTAAAAAACAAAATAAACCGTTTTTATATAATATATTTACTTTTTTTTTTTGTAGCAAAATTTTAGTATAAAAAAAAAAAAAAAAAAAAAAAAGCTTATATAAAATTAAAACAATTAAAAAATTGAACATA
>MU382782.1:0-16082 GCA_022495115.1 Xylaria castorea | reverse complement strand
ATAAATATAATTATAGCTAAAATTATATATATAATAAAAAGTATAACTATAATTATAATAAAAATTATAATTTTAATTATAATAAAAATTATAATCGAAATTAAAGTTATAATAAATATTTAAGTTATAAAAATAATTGCTATAATAATAATTATAACAAAGTATATTTTATAAAAAGCTTTAGCAAAAACTTTAATAAAAACTTTAGTATTAAACGCAACTTAAATTATAAAAATAATAAAAAATATTATAAAAGTAATACTTTTTATTACGTTTTTAATTTTTTATTTATATATTATAAATATTATAAAGCATATAAATTATTTGCTACTTTTAAGCTATATATATAAAAGTATAGCTTAAACGTTAATTTTAAACGTATAATATATATAAACATTTTTTTATTAGTTAACTTTATATAGCATATATGCAAATATTATATTTAAAAATTATTTTTATATAATAAGCTTTTTAAACATTTTAAACAATGTTAAACAGTTAAAAAAAATAACGTATATAAGCTTATAAATATTTTTAATAAAACATAAATATTTAAAACTATTAAATAGCTAAAAGTATAATATTATACATAAATAAAACGTGTAAAACAAATAACTTATATATTAATTTTGTTTTTTACTAAAAAAAAAAGCAAAGCTTTTATATGCAAGATTTTTTGCTTAAGCAAAAAATTTTACGTATATATATTGCTTACTTAATTAAGCTAACAAGTTATTTAAATAGTTATATAAAAAGTTTTATATATAATTAATATTAATGTTTTAACATTAGCTTTTTTTTTTTTAACTATAATACTTTTTTATATAATTGTTTTATAAATAAAACTTAAAAAACTTTAAACGTAAAAAAAGTATAAGCTATAACATATAGTTATTTTATAGCTAATATAATTGCTTAATAACATGTTAAATTGTTAATTTTAAATAGCTTTTTTAACTTGTTTATTATATATATATTATATAACTATATATTAAAAAAATAGTTTATATATAAAAAAAATAAAGAAAAAATAAGCTATAACTGCTTTTAGTTTTAGCTTGTTAAAAACGTATGTTATTAAAAAAAAAAGTGCAAAATTTGCTGCTTTTATACATAAATAAAATTTTTTTGTGCAGTTTTTTTTTTTTTTTTTTTTCTTTTTTTTTTTCGAACGCGCGCATATATATATATATATATTATACGTATGTTTTTAGTTATAATTTTAAAGTTATGTTAATTTTAAAATAATAGCTTATATAATAATAATAATAATAATAATAATAATAATAATAATAGTAATAGCAATAATAATATTAATAGCAATAGTATTATTATTATTACTATTATTATTATTATTATTATTATTATATATAAAATTTTTTAGCTGTTATAAAAGTTGTATTAATAACTAAAGTAATATTATTAATAGTAATAATAATATAACTATTGTTGTTTTTGTTATATTTTTTGCTTGCTTATATTTTACGTTTATTTTGTTTAATAAAGTTGTTTAGTTTAACAACTTTTTTTATATAATTAATAATAACGTTATAAAAGTATACTATTTTTTTATAAAAACTTTAGTTTATTAAACTTTTATGTAGTTTTTTTATATAAACGTATATATATTTTTTTTTTTTTTTATGCAAACGTTATTTAATATATTATGTTTGCTTATTAATTTGTTTTATTATATAATAGCAAAAAAAAAGCATTATTATTGCTGCTTTTTTTTATAATATTATTTTTAAAGTGTTATTTAGCAACAATTTTGCTAATATTTAAGCTAAGCTTATTTGTTATAAAAGTTATTTTTAAGCTATTTTAGTTTAAAGTTATAATAGCTTTATAACTAATTTGTACTAAAATAGTTTGTATAATAGCTATTATAACTATAATAGTACGCTTTTTAAAGCTTGTTGTTAAATTTTTAGTTTTTAAAGTAACACGTATAATATATACGTTTAACGCTTATATAAAGCTTGTTGTTTTATTTATAGTTAAATTTTTATAAAAAAAAAAAAAGAAGTAGTTTTTGCGTAAGCTTTTTAAAGTAGTTTTTGTTTAAGCTTTTTAAAGTAGTTTTTAGTTAAGCTTTTTAAAGTAGTTTTTTTTGTTTAAGCTTTTTAAAGTATAAATATAAGTTTTTATAAGTTTTTTGCTTTTTTTATTTTTTTTTATGCTTATATATAATATTTGCTTTTATATAATTTTAAATTATTATATAAAATACTTTAAACTATTATATAAAATACTTTAAACTATTATATAAAATGTTTTAAGCTATTATATAAAATATTTTAAGCTATTATATAAAATATTTTAAGCTATTATATAAAATATTTTAAGCTATTATATATAATTTTTTATAGTTTTTTAATAAATGCTTTAACTTATATAAACAGCTTATTAATAAAAACTAAAGTTTTTAATGCTTAATTTAAAACATACTTAATAAATATATTTGTTAAATTATTTTTGCTATTAATTTATTATATTTTAAAAAAAATTCTTTTTTTATATAATTTTCGGAAAAATATAATATTAATTATTAGTTTTTTTTTTACGTTATTTTTAGTTTAATTAAACAGTTATACAATAATTTTAAGTTTAAATATAATATAACAAATATAAAAAATAAGTTTAATACTTTTATAATTTTTTAAAAAGTTATATAAAAAGCAATTATATTATTAAATTTATTAATTATGCTATATAGCTTGTTAACTAAAATGTTTTATATAATATGTTTATATTTGCTTAAATTTTAATATATAATATTGCTTTTAATTTTAAAGTTTAAGTTTGTTAAATTCTTTATATAAGTTTTAACTATAAATATAATAACAAAGTTAAGCTAAAAAGTTATATTTATATTATTTATAAAAAAGCTGTTTATAAAAATAAACAGCTTTATATAATAAAAATTAAATAAAATAAATATAAAGCTTTTAGTTAAATTGTTTTTTTATTATATAATTTGCTTGTTTAATGTTTTAATATTATATAATTATAGCTTAATTATTTAAGCTGTTATAGCTAAATTATACGTAGCTTTTAATTAATATATGCTATTAATATATATATTATAAACTTGTTAAAAAATATAAGCTTAAACAAAACTTTTTATATAAAAGTTAATTTTAGCTAAATTTTTAGCTTAACTTTTTTAAGTTATAATAATTTTATTTTTATATAAAAAATCTTTTTTATTATTAAACTTAATTAAATAGTTAAAAAATAATGTTTTTTTTAGCTTTATATAAAACTTTGTTTATTTAAGCTTTTTTTTTTTATGTGCTAAAAAGTTTAATATTATAAAGCTAAAAATATTATTTATTTATATTTTAGTTATTTTAAAAGTTTTTAAGTTATTATATATAAATAAAAAGTATAAATTATATGTTAATATTAAAACAACTTTTTAGCTGTTTTTTAAGTTTTTAAAATAACTTTATAAGCGTATAAGCTATTTAATAATAATTACGATTATTAAAAAGCTATCGAAAATTTTACTAAAGTAAAATAGTTATATTAATAGCGGAATTAAAACGTAAAAAAGTAGTTAACGTATTAATAATAAACAATTTATTAAAAAATTTTATATTAAAACGTTATAAAAAACTTATTATTATTATAATATTAAAATTTTTTTTTAAAAAAAAATATAAAGCTTATAGCTATAAAAAAAATGCTTAATAAACTAATAAAACTTATATTTTAGCTAATTAAAAAAAATAAAATAACAAAAGGACTTTTTTTTTATTATAACGCAAAAAAAACTTAAGCAATAATTAAATTTTAAAGCTTAATAAATATAATTGTTAAATTTGCAAATATTAAAAAGCTAATTATATAATATAACTTTAATAAAGCAATAATTAAAACGCTTTAATAATTTAGCGTATAACTTTAAGCTTAAACGTAAATATAAAAAGTAGCTTTTATAAAAGTTTAGCTTTTATTAAACAAAAAAGCTATTTTAGCAAAAAAAAACAAAAAAGTTATTATTAAAGCAAAAATATAACTAAAAATATTTAAAAAACATAAACTAATTATAATTATAATAGTAGTTAATATAGCTTTTAATAAAGCTAATGCTATTATAGCTAAAAAGCTTTTTAGCAAAAATATAGTTATTACGTTTTAAAAAAAGCTTTTTAAAAGCTTTAATTAAAACAATTAAATAACTAAAGCTTTTAAAGCAAAAGTTAAACTATAACAACATAAAATTATAATAATAGCAAAAAGAATTTTAATAATATAACTATAAAAAATTTATAATAATAAAATATTAAAAATAATATTTAAAAACGTTTGTTTAAAGCTAAATAAATATAATTAAATATTTTTAAAAAATTTTAATGTTTAGTTTGCTTTTATAATGTTATATATTAATATAGTTATAACTGTTTAAAAATTTAGCAAAAAAAGCTTTTTTTAAAAAGCGTAATTTTTTAATTATAAACTATTTATGTTTAACATAAAAATATAATAATGCTTTAATTGCTTTAAATATAATTATATAACTATATATTGTTTTAAATAAGCATGTTATAAATGTTATAAAAGCTTTAAATATTTAAAAAAAAAAATAAATGTTTAATAAAAACTGCAAAAATAACATTTTAGTGCGCTAATTATAAAAAATAATATAAAGCTTAAAATAAAACATGTTTGTTTAACGTTTAAATAAAAAAAAAATTAAAAGCTATATATGTTTTATATTTATATAAATTTTAAAACGATTATAAAAAAACTATTATAATAAAATATATTAATATAATATTAGTATTATAAACAACTAGTTTAGCTTTTAATATATTAAATAAAAAAAAAAGCAAAAATATAAATAAAACTAGCTTTTTTATAAAATATTATAAAATATTAACATAAATATTATTGTTTTTATAACTATAATAAACGTTATATTTTAAAATATTAAAAAAAAATTATGTTTAAATATAATATATACGCTATAAAAAACAAACTTAAACTTTATTATAATTTAAAAAGTAAAAATTATAAAAAAAAAAGCATTATATTATTTAAGCAACAATTATTATATTTTATAAAAAAGCGGAAAAACTACACTTTATATTAATAAAAAAATCGCTTTTAAAATATTAACTAAAAACTATAAAAAAAACTAAGCTTATATTAAAATAAAAAGCAAAAATATTATAGTAATAATTTAATTAATATATTTGTTAAACTTAATAAAAAACATATAAAAAAGCTTGTTATAAAACTTTTTTAAAAAACTATTTTTAAAATAATATTTATTTATAAAAAACTTTAACTTTTATTATTTTTTATAAAATTTAATAAACTAGCTTTTATTAAGCAACAAAAAACTTTTAAAGTTTATAATATAATAAAGTTTAACTTTGTTAATATTTTTAAAAAAAATAATAAAAATAATAAAATAATAAAACTAATAAAAGCTTATAAAGGTGCACTTTATATATTATATATAGCTATATATAGCTATGCGCTATAGTTTATACGCGTAGCTTAGCTATATATATATACTTATACATTATATTATTAGTTTACGTAGATTTATAAACTTAAAAACCTTTAATCTTTATTATTAATTTATATACAGTTTTTACTTATACTTATATATATTTATATTAAAAACAATTTAATAATTAACTTAATATAAATATTAAAAAATTTGTTAATAATGTATTAAAAAAACTTAAGTTAAAAAAATTTAAACTATAAAACTTTTAAAATAACTATAAAGTTAAGCATATATTTAAAAAGCTATTTAAAAAAAGCAAAAAAATAAAACTAGCTATAAATAAACAAAGTTATAATTGTTATAAAAGTTAATAAAAAATTTTAAAAAACAATTATAATAAAAAGTAAAAAAAAACTAAATAATATAATTAAAAAACTAATAAAACAATTTATAAAAATTGTAAACTTATTTACTTTTTTAAAAACTTTAAAACAAAAAATAAAAAAAGCTTTATAAATAAGCTTAAACGTTATAATTTTAAAATTTAAAGCTAAACAAACGTATTATAAATATAAAAAAAGTAAATTTAAAAATGCTTAAAAAAATTTAACTAAAGCTTATAATAAACTTAAATATTTAATAATAAACGCTTAAAAAAACTTATAATAATAAATAATAGCAAAAGTTTTAAAAAACTTTAAAAAATTTTAATTATAAACAAAATAAGCAAAGTTATTAAACAAACTTTTTTTAAAAGCAATATTTATTTTATTATTAAAAAATAACTTAAAAAAGCTTATAGTTATAGTTATATATTTTAAAAAAGCAAAAAAACTTATAGCAAAGTTTTTTTTTAATTTTATTAGCAAACTTTAAAAATATTTTTAATTAGCTAAAACATTATAACAAACATTAAAAATTTAAAGTTTTATAAACTATTATAAAAAAATATATAATTAATTTAATATATAAACTTTTATTATAAAAAACTTTTAAAAATAATTTATTTTTAAATAAGTTTTTTAAAGCATATAATAAACTATTAGTTTATATATTAACAACTTTTTATTATAAGAATTAATAAGGACATATAAAGAATTAATACAAACATATAATTTTATGGACATATAACTTTTTATAGTTTTTTATTAGCCCAAAAATTAATTGTTAGTGCACACCGTTTTTCCTTTTAACTTTTTATATATTTAATGTTTGCTTAGTTTTATTTTACTTTAGCTATTTTTAACGCTATTTAATTTAATATACTAATTTTATATATTTTATTTTGCACGTTTTATTTAAACTGTTAATAATATTGTTAATAATTTTAATAATTAATATATTTTATTACTTTAACTTTATAATATTTAGTATTTTTAAACAATGTTTTTTAAACTTTTTTAATTTTAGCAATTTTGTAAACGCGCTTTTATATTAAACAACTTATTATATTGCTAAAAAAAATAACGTATTTTTTGTTTTTTTTTTTTTTGCTTACTTTTTTTATTTAATAAATTACTTTTTGCTTTTATAGCAGCTATAACTAGTTAATTTTATTTATTTAATAATAGTTGCAATAATATTATTATAAATTATAGCTTTAATAACAATAACGCTTTTAATAATATATTTGCTTTATATTTTTATTTTTTTAGCATTATTTTATATTTTTATAAACGCGAAAAATTTAATAAGCTAGCATAAAAGCTACGTATTAACTATAATGTTTTTTTTGCTAATAAATTTTTAATGCTTTTATAATTTTAACGTGTTTGCATACTTATATTTAGCCCGGAAGCCCGTTTTAATTTTTACCCGGAAAAATTTTAGTTAACTTAACTTTTTTGCGGCTTAACCTCGTTTACTGCTATTAAAAAAAAATTTGAATCGTTTTTACGGTTAGTCCGTTAAGTTATAAAAAAAAGCAGGCAGCTTTTTATGGACTTAATACGCGTATATAAACGCGTATGCAAGTAGTAAAAACAATAAAAGTAGTTATTGTTAAATTTAAACAGTTATAACTTTTTTTTTCTAGCGTATTTACTTTTATAAAGTTTACTGTTAAAGTTATTTGTTTTATAGTTAACAAAAAACGCTTTTTTATTGCTAACTTTATTTTTAATGCTTTTATTTTAATAAGCACTTGTTTTACTAGCTAAAGCAAACATATTGTTAGCTAGCTATTGTTTTTTATTTTTAGTTTTAAAGCTTATTTTTAACTTATTTATTTTAAGCAACTTATTTTTTACAGCTAACGTACTTTTTAACTACGTTAATATATTTAATAAAAATAACAGCTTTAATATTATAAAAAACTATTTATATTTATATAAAAAATAATAAATTTAGTTTATTATTAAATATAATAAATATAAAAAAGCAAAACTAACTAAAAGCGAAAAAATTTAACAATAAAAGTTTTAGAAAACTAGCTATAATTAGTTATTAATTGTTAAAGCTATAAATAAAGGTTAATAATTAGTACAATTATATAAAAACTTAAAGCATTATTAACATAATTATAGCTTAAGTTTAAATTTATTTGCTTATTTATTTTATTAAAAGCTTATTAAACTAATAAAAAACATTGTTGCATTAATTAGTTACTATATTAGTATTTAAGCTTAAAACGTTCGAAATATAGTTAAAAAATAACATAAAAAGTTTATTTTTATTTAACGTAATATTTATAATGTTTAAAGCATTATTAAACAAGCTAAGCTAAACAGCTATAACTTAACTGCAGCTTTTATTAAGCTTTTTAATTAAAAAAAAGTTTTTTATTTAGTTAAATAAGCTAATAATAAGCTATATTGCTTAATTAAATTAGTTTAAACTTTTTTTTACTGCTTATAAATATAAAAACAATTTTTAAGTATTATTAGCTTTAATAATATATATAATACTAATTGCTTTAAGCTTTTATTGTTTTAAGCAATAAGTTAAACTTGTTTAAAAACAGTTTTTAATGCTGTTTTTAAGTTAATTAACAACGAAAAACAAAAAAGCTTTTAGTTTTTAACCGAAAGTATTTATTAGCTTATAATAAACTATGCTATATAAAAGCTTTATATTGTTATAACTAATTATAATAAAGTAATAAAAGCTATATTAAATAATTAGTTTTTTTTTGTATAACAGCAGCTTTATATATACTATATTAACTTAAACGTTTTATTTAATATTAAACAAAAATAAGTTTTTAATTGCGTTAATAATAGCAGCTTTAGTGCTAATAAAAATAAAAATGCTATTTTTGCTAGTTAACTATTTATAAAGTTAAACTTTTTTAACAAACAGCTAATAAATGCTGCTTTTGCTAACAATAAAAAAATTCTTTGTACTTACTAAAACGTTTTAATAATATAAAAAAAAGTAGTGTTTGCAAAAATAAAAGCTGCGTTTAAAAAAGTATAAATTAAACTTTGCTAAAAGTTTAACAAATAGTATTTTATACTATAGTATATATATAAAACTTATATGCTTATAAAACTGCAATAAGTTTGTTGCTATATTTATAAGTATTATAACTTTAATATTTAAGTTATATTTAATATAAAAGCAAACAATAACAATATTAAAAGCTATTTTTTAAATAGCATAAGTTATTTATATAGTTTTATTAAAACAATATAAAAAATAATAGCTAACTAAAAGCGTAACTTTAAACAAGCTTATGCTTAAAATAAAATTTTTATTTAACGCAAATATTTATTATTTTTTTTAAATTACTTAAGCAAGCTTTAAATAATTATAGCTTTAAAAAAAGTAAACTTAATTAATTTATAATATTATATTATTCGTAAATTAATACTAACCGTAAAAAACTTTTTTTTAGCAAACATTAAGCATTATATTAATAACTGTTCGGTTATTATTAAGCTTAAAATTTTGTATTATTATAATGTTTACGTTAAGCTAACTAACAAAAGCTTTTTTAATAAGCTTAACATTAACTTTTGTTAGCAGTTATAAAAATTGTTGTTATAAAACTTATATTAACTAATTTGTAATTCTAAAATTGCTATTATGTTTTATAGTTAATTAAAAAACTTTATAAAGCTTGTTTTTAATAAGCTTATAATTTTACTAAGTAAGCTATTAGCTAATTAACTAATTATAAGCTAAAAATAAGGTTGCTTGTTAAATAGCCGGAATAAAGCAACATTAGTTAAACTTAAACAAAGTAAAATTTATAACAGTAGCGCTAAAAGGAGCGAAAGCAGTTTATTTACTTAGCGTTAAACATATAGTTAATTATTAGTGCTTAAAGCTAAAAGAACAACAAGTAGTAAAACTAGCAAACGTTAGTTGCAGCTTAATATTTAAAAGCAAAAAAGCTAGTAAAAGTTAAAATAGCTAAACTAAATAGCTATTTAAATTAAATTACATTTATAGCATTATTAAAGTTTTTTAGAACGGAACGCCGTAAAAAGTAAAAGCTTTATTAAACGTATAATAATAATATTTTTATAAAATAATATGTTTAAATAATATGTTTTTAAATTAATTAGCTTTAGTTATAAAACAAGTAGGTTTGTTGTAGCTAAATGTATTATAGGGCGTACTTTAGTTTTAAACCAATTAAAAAGTTATATGTTTATAAGGTTATATATCCGTATTAATTCTTTATATGTCCTTATTAACTCCTTTTATTATAGCAGCTTTTATTTTAAATATTATTTAAAACGGTTTAAAAAAGCAAAAGTTATAATTATTTTAAAACTAAATAAAATATTGCTAGTTTATATAACAGTTAAAAACTAAAAGCTTATTTTTTTTATTAATATAATAAAAGAAATTTTCGAAAAAAAAATATATAATAAACTTACTAAAATTGTTAAGCTTAAAAGCTTTTTTTTAAAAAAACAAATAAAAAACTATAAATATTAATTTATTAATATAATAATAAAAATAGTTGTTAATAATATATAAAAAATTATTAAACAAAAAAGTATAACTTTATTTTTATTATTTAATATTGTTAACGTTTTTAATATAGTTAATTATATAAAATTAATTTATGTTTTAAAAACTAAAAGTTTTTTTTTATAAATAATAATATAAATATAAAGCTTTTTAATAAAATAAACAATATAACGTAAATTTAATAAAAAATTTGCTAATTTAATACAATTAAATTTAAAAGTATTATAAAGTTTTTTTTTGTTATTATTATTATTTTTGCTATATATATTAACTTTATATAAAAGAATTTTAGTTTATAAAAATATTGCAATAGTTAAATTTGTAAATAATATTAATATAATAATTATAAGTTTAAAAACTAAAAATAACTATAAAACTTTAATTAAAGCATAAAATATATATAAGTTTTAAATATTATATTATAAAATAAAGTTTAAAGCAAAAAAAAATAAGCTAATATATTTTTTGTTAGCTTATTAAATAATTATTATATTAATTATTTTGTTAAAATTTAATATTAAGCTTAAAAAAAGTATAAAATTTTTAAAAGTTTATTTTAAAAACAACTTTAAATAACGCTTATATTTAAAAATTTTTTATAAAAAATTTTTTATTTAATAATATATAATAATAAAACTAAAAAATTTAATATAAAAAACTAATGTAATAAAAGTAAAACAGCTATATATTATTATAGTATATAATATATTAGTTTATAAAGCTATAATATAACATAAGCTTTTTAAAAAGAAATGTTTATAAAATATTGCTTAAAAACTTAAAGTTATATAAAAAATATACTTTTATAAAGTTATAAATATATATAAAACAATAATAGTTTAATATATTAAAATTAAGCTAACAATATTATTTTTAAACTTATATTTTTATAGTAAAATAACTGCTTTTAAAAGTAAACTTTTTATATTTTTTTATGCAAAAGTTATATAGTTAACTTATAGTTAACTTACGTTTATAGTTTATAAAGCGCAAATAAAACAATAAAAAAACTAAAACTAAAAAAAACTTAAAAAATATTTTAAAACTTTTTAAATAGCTTAAAATAAGTAAAACAAATAAACTAATAATTAAGCGCTAAAAAAAGCGCTTTTAAAAAAATAGCAAAAGTAGTAGCTATTAATATGCTTTAATAAAAATAGCTATTTTATAGCAAAAAAACTATTTTTTAAAAATAATATAGTTAAAAAATATAAAAGTTTTTTTAAATATAAAATAACAGTTGTTTTTTAAATATAAACAAAAAAAATTAGCTTAAAAGCTTTTTTTTACTAAAAGCAAATATTTAAATATTTAATTTTGTTATATAAATATATAGCTAACAAAAAAACAGCAGTTTATATTATTTTAAACTATAAACTATTAATTAATAAGCAAAAAAAACTAAAAGCAGCTTTTTTTTTAATAACTTTAAAAAGTTGCTAAAATTTAGCAAAAGCTATTAATAATTTAGCTAAATTTAAAACAATTATACATTAGTTTATTAAAATAAAAAAACTAGCTATATATAATTTTGCTAAAAATATTAAAAACATTAAAAAAATGTTTTAATATTATTATTATAAAAAATAAAACAATAGTAAAACATTAATTAAAATATAAACTAATAAACAAAAAAAGTTTATATTATTTATAAACTAAAGTAATAAAAGCTAAAAAAGTTTTAAAAATCTATAAAAAATTTTTTTTTTTTTTTTTAATCCTTTTTTACTTTTTTTTTTTTTAATTAATTAAGCAAAAAAACTTAATATATAAAAAAAAGTTTTTATTAAAAACTATATATAATAAAGCATAAACGTTTTATTTAACTTAAACGTTTTAATTTTAGTAAAAACTAAAACTAAAACGTTATTAAACATAGTTTTTGCTTATAATATAAATAAGTAAAATAACCGCGCTAATAATAGCTTTATAAATTAATTTAATAATAATAAATAATATGTTAATATTTATATTTTAAACTTTTTTTAGTAATATTAATAATAAGTTTTAAATTAATATAGTTTTAATTTAGTTAAACTATATAAAGATTATGTTAAAACATTAGTGTTAACTATATGCGAAGCTTTTTGCATAACTGCTTAAATAACTTGTTAGCTTAATTAAGTAAGCGGTGCACGTATGCAGAATTTTTTGCTTAAGCAAAGAATCCTGCGTACAAAAGCTTTGCTTTTCTTTTTAGTAAAAAATAAGATTAATATATAAATTATTTGTTTTATACGTTTTATTTACGTATAATATTATACTTTTAGCTATTTAACACTAATTAGTGTTTTCGGCTAAAAAACATAGATTAGCAAAAGTAAAAACGGAATTTTAACCGGTTATACAAATAACCGCGTGTTTTATATTGCACACTTTAGCCCTATAAAACATTTAACAAGCTAAAAAAATTAATTAACTACTTATACTTTAGTTTTGCACACATATAACTATTAATTAATAGCACACAATTATGTTACCTTTAATTATTATTGTATAAACTACGCAAAAGTTCGCTTAACGATTAAAACCTTTTTTTACTTGCAAATATGTTTAACGCTAGCTATTTGTACAAAAGCTATTAAAAGCAAATTTATTAAAATGCTAAAGCTTTTAAGCAACAGCTTTTAATTTTTTTTATTAATATTTTATACAAGTTTATAGTAAAAAAAATTGCTAAGTTTACTAGCATTTTTTTAGCTGCTGTACAAAAAACAATAAAACTTTATGCGTACAATAATACTTTATATAACTTTAAAACTATAACCCGAAAAAAAGCAAATGTATAAGCTGTATATTTATATATTAAGTATAACTAAAGTTTGTACGAACTAAAAAATTTACAAAAAACATTAGCAGAAAACTTTAAATTAGCCGGACTATAAATATTATAAATAATTAACACTAAAATTGTTATAAAAATTTATAATACTTTTTATATAAAAAGCGTTTTAAACTAAAAGCTTATATTATAGTATAAAAAAAACTATATTATATAGCTTACAAAAAGCAATTATGTTTTAGCGTACAAACCTTAATTTTTTGTACAAAGATTTTATATACTATTTGCTTTTTTAAAAAACGAAAAACTTGTACAACAGCTTTTTTTTTTTACTTTAAACTAACAACTTTATAGTTAAGCTTATAACAATTTATTTATATAATAAAATAGCTTTATTATATTTACTTTTAAAACTAAATTATAGTTTTAAAAGAACTTTTATACGTAAAGTTAAAAAAACTTTTATACGTAAAGTTAAAAAAACTTTTGTATATAAAGTTAAAAAAAATATTTAACTTAAAGTAATATATTATTAAATAATTCTAAAAAGCTATAAGTATATTTTTAAAAAACAATTTTATTTATTAAACGTTATTTATTGTTTATATTAAACTATAATTTAGCATAACTTAAAAGTATGTTATACTTTTAACGTATAATAAAATATTTAGTTTTATAATACTTTTTACAAACTTTTTAGCAACTAATGTTTTATATAATATTAAATATAGGATTGTTTATATTTTAGATTTAAATTTTACTTTTGTACAACATTTAAAACAAAATTATTTTGTTAACTAAATATTAAATATTTTTACAAACTTAGCAAAAAAAAAAAAACTATTTTAAAAAGTTATACAATTTATTTTATAACAAAGTATAATAGTTTATTAATTTTTATTAAAAGCTAAAAATTATAAAAAACTTGTTTTATGCTATATTTTTAACTATTTTAACTAATTGTGCAAAAAATTATTATATATATTATATTAAACTTAATTATATATAAAAAAAAACGTACAATTTTATAAATTTATACTTTAATATAGTTATAAACTATAACTAGTATTAAACTAATTAAACTAATATTATTTTCGTACAAGTATATAAATAAAAAAAAAACCTTTTTTTATATAAAGCATTAAAAAGTATAATTAACAAGCTATTAAAAGCATAAAAAGCATTTAAAGCAAAATATTCGGGAAAAATACACTTTAGTATAATTGTTGCACAAGTATATAAAAGTGTACAAAAATTTAAAATAGCATTTATTTTTTAAAAACTTATATATAAAAGTTTTTTTTTTAACTTTTATACGTGCTTTTAAGTTAAAAAAAACTTGTTTAGCGAACATTTCGTATAAAAAGCAAAAAATATATATTATATAAACTAACGCTATAACTAAGTTATTTGCTATTTTGTACGAACTAAAAACATTAAACAATATTTTTAAAACGTTTAAAAATAGTACTTTAGTAAAAATTATACAATTAATTATTTTTAAAAAAATATTTATGCGAACAAGAAATGCTTTATTTATTAAAAAAAAAAATGTTAGTTAATTAACTATATTTTTTAAAAAAAGTTTTATATAAAAAGTTAATATTTTAATACATATAAAATAATGTTTAATAGTAAACTAACTTAAGAAAAGTTTTTTATTTATTTTACTAAGTACGAAAGCTATTTAAACTTATATAAAAATAAAAAAAAAAAAGATTTTAGTTTATATAAAAAAAAATTAGCTTTATACTTTATAAATAGTATATTTATATATTATATAACTAAAAAAAATATTTAAACAATAATAACTAATAAGCTATTAAACTAGTTTATATTTAACAATTAGTACTATATAAAGTATTAAAATATTATTTAAAATATAAAAGCTTTAAAGTTTTTAACTGTAAAAAAACTACAAGCAAAAGTATACGTATAAAAAAACCTTCGTACAAAAATTACTTAAATTTTTAAAACAGCTAAAGTAAGCTTTAATAAAAGTTATACAACAATATTTATTAGTATAATAAAAATTAACAACTAAATTAGTTATATAACGTTTTATGTACTAAATATTTTTACTTTGTTTTTATTTTTACTAAAAAATGCAAACTGCTTAAAAGCTTACTTTAATAATACTAAAAATGTTATTATATAAAAAAACAAAAAAACTTTTTTTATTGTACGCAAATAAAGCTACCTTTTTTTTAATATTAGTTTATATAAAACAGCTAGCTATTTTATTAAAGTTAAGCTATAATAACTATATAAACGCTTTAAACACTTTTATATAAAAAAACTATATAAAATGTTATTTTATATAAAACATAAAGTTAAACAACTAATTTTAAAAAAGATTTAAAAGTTTTATTATTATTGTTAAACGTATAATAAAGTACTATATTGTTTTAAGTTTATAATTAAAAATAATTGTAAATTTAACTACGAAATAGTTATAAATATTATACAAATAAAAAATTAGAACGTATTATATATAATTAATGCTGCAATATTATTTTAAGTAGCTACTTTTTTAAAATTTATGTTTGTATAAAAAGCTTAAAAAGCATTATATAAATGCTAAATTAACGTTTACTAAAAACTATTTAATACTGTTGTATATAATTTTAAAACAAACTTTTTTTCGAACGAATTTTAAAACTATATAAAAATAATAAGCATATAATGCTAAAAAATGCTTATAAAAGTATATTAAGCAGTTAGAAAAGTAGAACAAGCATACGGACTACTAAAACGTACGTACAATATTTTTTAAAAAAAAATTAATATATAAACAAACAACAAATTAGTTTTATAAATAGCTATTAAAGCTTTAAATAATATAGCTAAACTTAACAGCTTTATATTAACTTTTTTTGTTTTTAAAGCATACTTTTA
>MU382781.1:0-16658 GCA_022495115.1 Xylaria castorea | reverse complement strand
AAAAATTTAACTAAAGTTTATAATAAACTTAAATATTTAATAATAAACGTTTAAAAAAACTTATAATAATAAATAATAATAAAAGCTTTAAAAAATTTTAAAACATTTTAATTATTAGCAAAATAAGCAAAATTATTAAATAAACTTTTTTTAAAAGCAGTATTTATTTTACTATTAAAAAATAACTTAAAAAAGCTTATAGTTATAGTTATATATTTTAAAAAAACAAAAAAACTTATAATAAAATTTTTTTTAACTTTATTAGCAAACTTTAAAAATATTTTTAATTAGCTAAAACATTATAATAAATATTAAAAATTTAAAGTTTTATAAACTGTTATAAAAAAATATATAATTAATTTAATATATAAACTTTTGTTATAAAAAGCTTTTAAAAATAATTTATTTTTAAATAAGTTTTTTAAAATATATAACAAACTGTTAGTTTATATATTAGCAGCTTTTTATTATAGTAGCTTTTATTTTAAATATTATTTAAAACGGTTTAAAAAAACAAAAATTATAGTTATTTTAAAACTAAATAAAATATTATTAGTTTATATAATAGCTAAAAACTAAAAACTTATTTTATTTATTAGTATAATAAACAAAATTTTTAAAAAAAAAATATATAACAAACTTATAAAAACTGCTAAGCTTAAAAGCTTTTTTTTAAAAAAACAAATAAAAAATTACAAGTATTAATTTATTAATATAGCAATTAAAATAGTTGCTAATAGTATATAAAAAATTATTAAACAAAAAAGCGTAACTTTATTTTTATTGTTTAATATTATTAGCGTTTTTAATACAGTTAATTATATAAAACTAATTTATATACTAAAAACTAAAAACTTTTTTTTATAAATAATAATATAAATATAAAGCTTTTTAATAAAATAAATAATATAGCTTAAATTTAATAGCAAACTTATTAACTTAGTATAATTAAACTTAAAAATGTTATAAAGTTTTTTTTTATTGCTATTATTTTTTTTGCTATATATATTAACTTTATATAAAAAAATTGCAATATATAAAAATATTATAATAATTAAATTTATAAATAATATTAATATAATAACTGCAAGTTTAAAAACTAAAAATAATTGCAAAGTTTTAACTAAAGCATAAAATATATATAAGTTTTAAATATTACGTTATAAAATAAAGTTTAAAATAAAAAAAAACAAGCTAATATATTTTTTATTAGTTTATTAAATAATTATTATATTAATTATTTTATTAAAAACTATAATTAAATTTAAAAAAAGCGTAAAATTTTTAAAAGTTTATTTTAAAAATAACTTTAAATAACGTTTATATTTAAAAAAACTTTATAAAAAACTTTTTATTTAATAATATATAATAATAAAACTAAAAAACTTAACATAAAAAACTAGTATAACAAAAATAAAACAACTATATATTACTATAATATATAGTATATTAGCTTATAAAGCTATAATATAACATAAACTTTTTAAAAAAAAACGTTTATAAAATATTATTTAAAAACTTAAAGCTATATAACAAACATATTTTTATAAAGTTATAAATATATATAAAATAATAATAGTTTAATATATTAAAATTAAGCTAATAATATTATTTTTAAACTTATATTTTTATAATAAAACAGCTGCTTTTAAAAGCAAACTTTTTATATTTTTTTATGCAAAAACTATATAGTTAACTTATAGTTAATTTACGTTTATAGTTTATAAAATATAAATAAAACAATAAAAAAACTAAAACTAAAAAAAACTTAAAAAACGCTTTAAAACTTTTTAAATAGCTTAAAACAAATAAAATAAATAAACTAATAGTTAAACGTTAAAAAAAGCGCTTTTAAAAAAATAACAAAAATAATAGCTATTAATACGCTTAAATAAAAATAGCTATTTTATAGCAAAAAAACTATTTTTTAAAAATAATATAATTAAAAAATATAAAAGCTTTTTTAAATATAAAATAGCAATTGTTTTTTAAATATAAACAAAAAAAATTAGCTTAAAAGCTTTTTTTTATTAAAAGCAAATATTTAAATATTTAATTTTACTATATAAATATATAGCTAATAAAAAAACAGCAGCTTATATTATTTTAAACTATAAACTATTAATTAATAAGCAAAAAAAGCTAAAAGTAGCTTTTTTTCTAATAACTTTAAAAAGCTGCTAAAATTTAGCAAAAATTACTAATAATTTAACTAAGTTTAAAACAATTATACGTTAGCTTATTAAAATAAAAAAATTAACTATATATAATTTTGCTAAAAATATTAAAAGCATTAAAAAAATGTTTTAATATTATTACTATAAAAAATAAAACAATAATAAAACATTAATTAAAATATAAACTAATAAGCAAAAAAAGTTTATGCTGTTTATAAACTAAAATAATAAAAGCTAAAAAAGTTTTAAAAATTTATAAAAAAAATCTTTTTTTTTTTAATCCTTTTTTACTTTTTTTTTTTTTAATTAATTAAACAAAAAAACCTAGTATATAAAAAAAAGTTTTTATTAAAAACTATATATAATAAAACGTAAACGTTTTATTTAACTTAAACGTTTTAACTTTAATAAAAACTAAAATTAAAGCGCTATTAAGCATAATTTTTGCTTGCAATATAAACAAGTAAAATAGCCGCGCTAGTAATAGCTTTACGGATTAATTTAATAATAATAATAATATATAAATATATATATAAATATTAATATAAATAAATATAAATAAATAAATAACTTACTTTTAATTAATGTTTTTTTAACTTTTTTGTTATATGTAATAGTTAAATAATTTGCTTTATAATGTTTAACTAAATTAAAAAATTAAAATCGTTTAACTTTAATAGTTAAATTAAAAAAGCAACTAAATATAATATTAGTTAAAAAATTAACCTTAATTTTTAATAAAAAAATAACTTACTTAGTACATTATACTAGCATTTTCCTTTTTTTTTGCTTATTAATAAGCAATAAAGTTTTAGTAAATAAACCTTTTTTAATAATATAAACATCGGATTCTTTATTGTTTAAAGTAAAAAATTTGCTATTAAAGTCTTTAAATCCGATAATTTAATATTAAGTTAAATAATTAATGTATTTAAGGAATTGTTAACGTAAATAATATTATTGTTATTTTTAACAATAATACTACTATCGTTTTCGTTAATAAAAGTAGTTAAAAAAGCAAAACTAAAAGAAGAATTTATTTTATATAAATAAAAAATGTTTTTATATTATATAAAAATAGTATAATAATAGAAATAACCGTAGTTATTATAATAATAAGGATAATATAATATATTGTATAATAAAGCAGTAAATAATAGCTTAATACAAAAAAGAAAACAAAATATTAAAAAAACAAAGAAAGTAATATATATAAACATTATATATATAAACAATTTATAAGCTTAATAATTAATACGTATTTAAAAGTATTATAAATCAATATATTATTAATTGCTGTATTATAAATCAATATATTATTAATTACACTATTATAAATCAATATATTATTTATTACACTATTATAAATCAATATATTATTCATTATTTTATTATAAATCAATATATTATTAATTGCACTATTATAAATCAATATATTATTAATTGCTATATTATAAATCAATATATTATTAATTACTATATTATAAATTAATATATTATTAATTACACCATTATAAATTAATATATTATTCATTATTGTATTATAAATTAATATATTATTTATTACACTATTATAAATTAATATTATTATTAAATTAAAATTGTAAAGCTATTACTAGCGCAGCTATTTTATTTGTTTATATTATAAGCAAAAACTGTGCTTAATAGTGCTTTAGTTTTAGTTTTTACTAAGATTAAAGCGTTTAAATTAAATAAAACGCTTGCGCTTTATTATATATAGTTTTTAATAAAAACTTTTTTTTATATACTAAGTTTTTTTGTTTAATTAATTAAAAAAAAAAAAGTAAAAAAGATTAAAAAAAAAAAAAAGCTTTTTTACAAGTTTTTAAAACTTTTTTAGCTTTTGCTACTTTAGTTTATAAGCAACATAAACTTTTTTTGTTTATTATATTATATTTTAATTAATGTTTTATTTTTATTTTGTTTTTTATAATAATAGCGTTAAAGCATTTTTTTAATATTTTTAATACTTTTAGCAAAATTATATATAAATAGTTTTTTTGTTTTAATAAGTTAACGCATAATTGTTTTAAATTTAGCTAAGTTATTAATAACGTTTGCTAAATTTTAGCAGCTTTTTAAAATTATCGAAAAAAAAGTTACTTTTAGCTTTTTTTGTTTATTAATTAGCAGTTTATAGTTTAAAATTATATAAACTGCTGTTTTTTTGTTAGTTATATATTTATATAACAAAATTAAATATTTAAATATTTGCTTTTAGTAAAAAAAAGTTTTTAAGCCGATTTTTTCTGTTTATATTTAAAAAACAACTATTATTTTATATTTAAAAAAGCTTTTATATTTTTTAACTATATTATTTTTAAAAAATAGCTTTTTTGCTATAAAATAGCTGTTTTTATTAAAACGTATTAATAGCTACTACTTTTACTATTTTTTTAAAAATGTTTTTTTTAGCGTTTAATTGTTAGTTTATACGTTTTATTTGTTTTAAACTTTTTAAAAAGTTTTAAAGCATTTTTTAAGTTTTTTTTAGTTTTAGTTCTTTTATTGTTTTATTTATGCTTTATAAACTATAAACGTAAAACAACTATAAGTTAATTATACTGCTTTTATATATAAAAATATAAAAAGTTTATTTTTAAAAGCAGCTATTTTATTATAAAAATATAAGTTTAAAAATAATATTGTTAACTTTATTTTAATATATTAAACTATTATTGTTTTATATATATTTATAATTTTATAAAAGTATATTTATTATATAGTTTTAAATTTTTAAGCAATATTTTATAAGCGTTTTTTTTAAAAAAGTTTATATTATATTATAGTTTTATAAGCTAGTATATTATATATTATAGCAATATATAGCTGTTTTATTTTTATTATATTAGTTTTTTATATTAAATTTTTTTGTTTTATTATTATATACTATTAAATAAATAGTTTTTTATAAAGTTTTTTTAAATATAAGCGTTATTTAAAGTTGCTTTTAAAATAAACTTTTAAAAATTTTATATTTTTTTTAAGTTTAATAATAAATTTTAATAAAACAATTAATAAAACAATTAGTATAATATATTAATAAAAAATATATTAGCTTATTTTTTTTTGTTTTAAACTTTATTTTATAGTGTAATATTTAAAACTTATATATATTTTATGCTTTAATTAAAGTTTTATAGTTATTTTTAGTTTTTAAACTTATAGTTATTATATTAATATTATTTATAAATTTAACTATTATAAGATTTTTATAAACTAAAAATTTTTTATATAAAGTTAATATATATAATAAAAATAATAATAGCAATAAAAAAAAACTTTATAATATTTTTAAATTTAGTTATATTAAGTTAGCAAATTTTTTGTTAAATTTAAACTATTTTATTTATTTTATTAAAAAGTTTTATATTTATATTATTATTTATAAAAAAAAGCTTTTAGTTTTTAAAATATAAATTAGCTTTATATAGTTAACTATATTAAAAATGCTAATAATATTAAATAATAAAAACAAAGTTATGCTTTTTTGTTTAATAACTTTTTATATACTATTAATAACTATTTTTATTACTATATTAATAAATTAATATTTATAGTTTTTTATTTATTTTTTAAAAAAAAAGCTTTTAAGTTTAACAGTTTTAATAAGTTTATTATATATATTTTTTTCGAAAATTTTTTTTATTATATTAATAAAAAAAATAAGCTTTTAATTTTTAACTGTTGTATAAACTAATAATATTTTGCTTAATTTTAAAATAATTATAATGTTTATTTTTTTAAACCGTTTTAAATAATATTTAAAATAAAAACTACTATAATAAAAAGCTGCTAATATATAAATTAATAGTTTGCTATATATTTTAAAAAACTTGTTTAAAAATAAGTTATTTTTAAAAACTTTTTATAGCAAAAATTTATATATTAAGTTAATTATATATTTTTTTATAATAGTTTATAAAACTTTAAATTTTTAATGTTTATTATAATGTTTTAGCTAATTAAAAATGTTTTTAAAGTTTGCTAATAAAGTTAAAAAAAAATTTATTATAAGTTTTTTTGCTTTTTTAAAATATATAGCTATAACTATAAGCTTTTTTAAATTATTTTTTAGCAGTAAAATAAATATTACTTTTAAAAAAAGTTTATTTAATAATTTTATTAATAATTAAAATATTTTAAAGTTTTTTAAAGCTTTTATTTTTATTTATTATTATAAGTTTTTTTAAACGTTTATTATTAAATATTTAAGTTTATTATAAGCTTTAATTAAATTTTTTTAAACGTTTTTAAATTTATTTTTTTTATACTTATAATATGTTTGTTTAGCTTTAAATTTTAAAGTTATAACGTTTAAGTTTATTTATAAAGCTTTTTTTGTTTTTTATTTTAAAGTTTTTTAAAAAATAAATAAGTTTATAATTTTTATAAGTTGCTTTATTAGTTTTTTAATTATATTATTTAATTTTTTTTTATTTTTTATTATAATTGTTTTTTAAAATTTTTTATTAATTTTTATAGCTATTATAACTTTGTTTATTTATAGCTAGTTTTTTTTTTTTTTTTTTTAAACAGCTTTTTAAATATACGCTTAATTTTATAGTTATTTTAAAAGTTTTATAGTTTAAACTTTTTTAACTTAAGTTTTTTTAATATATTATTAGCAAGTTTTTTAATATTTATATTAAGTTAATTATTAAATTTTTTTGTTTTTTTATTATTTTTATTATTTTTTATAAAAATATTTATAAAGTTAAACTTTATTATATTATAAATTTTAAAAGTTTTTTATTATTTAATAGAAGCTAGTTTATTAAGTTTTATAAAAATAATAAAAATTAAAGTTTTTTATAAACAAATATTATTTTAAAAGCAGTTTTTTAAAAAAGTTTTATAATAAACTTTTTTATACGTTTTTTATTAAGCTTAATAAATATATTAATTAAATTATTACTATAATATTTTTGCTTTTTTTTTAATATAAGCTTAATTTTTTTTATAGTTTTTAATTAACGTTTTAAAAACAATTTTTTTATTAATATAAAGTATAGCTTTTTTGCTTTTTTATAAAATATAATAGTTGCTGCTTAAATAATATAGTGCTTTTTTTTTTATAATTTTTATTTTTTAAATTATAATAAAGTTTAAGTTTGTTTTTTATAGCGCGTACGCTATATTTAAGCATAATTTTTTTTAATATTTTAAAATATAATGTTTATTATAGTTATAAAAATAATAATATTTATGTTAATATTTTATAGCATTTTATAAAAAAGTTAGTTTTATTTATATTTTTGCTTTTTTTTTTTTAATATATTAAAAGTAAAACTAGCTGCAGATAATATTAATATTATATTAATATATTTTATTATAATTGTTTTTTTACGATCGTTTTAAAATTTATATAAATATAAAATATATATAGCTTTTAATTTTTTTTTTATTTAAACGTTAAACAAACATATTTTATTTTAAACTTTATATTATTTTTTATAGTTAATATATTAAAACGCTACTTTTATAGTTTTAACTAAATATGTTTTTTTTTTTTTAAATATTTAAAGCTTTTATAGTATTTATAGCATGCTTGTTTAAAACAATATATAGCTATATAGTTATATTTAAAGCAATTAAAGCTTTGCTATATTTTTATGTTAAATATAAATAATTTATAATTAAAAAACTACGTTTTTTAAAAAAAGGTTTTTTTGCTAAGTTTTTAAGCAGCTATAATTATATTAATATATAATACTATAAAAATATATTAAGCTTTAAAATTTTTTAAAAATATTTGTTTATATTTATTTAATTTTAAACAAACGTTTTTAAATATTATTTTTAATGCTTTATTATTATAAATTTTTTTAAGTTATACTATTAGAATTTTTTTTATTATTATTATAATTTTACGTTATTATAGTTTAATTTTTGCTTTAAAAGCTTTAATTATTTAGTTGTTTTAATTAAAGCTTTTAAAAAGCTTTTTTTAAAACGTAATAATTATATTTTTGCTAAAAAGCTTTTTAGCTGCAATAACGTTAGCTTTATTAAAAACTATATTAACTATTATTATAATTATAATTAGTTTACGTTTTTTTAAATATTTCCGGTTATATTTTTGCTTTAATAATAACTTTTTTGTTTTTTTTTACTAAAATAACTTTTTTGTTTAATAAAAGCTAAACTTTTATAAAAACTACTTTTTATATTTATATTTAAGTTTAAAGTTATATATTAAATTGTTAAAACGTTTTAACTATTGTTTTATTAAAATTATATTATATAATTAGTTTTTTAATATTTATAAATTTAACAGTTATATTTATTAAGCTTTAAAATTTAGTTATAGCTTAAGTTTTTTTTATATTATAATAACAAAAAAGTTTTTTTGCTATTTTATTTTTTTTAATTAACTACAATATAAGTTTTATTAGTTTATTAAGCATTTTTTTTATAGCTATAAGCTTTATATTTTTTTTAAAAATTTTTTTAGTATTATAACAATAATAGGTTTTTTATAACGTTTTAATACTAAATTTTTTAATAAATTGTTTGCTATTAGTACGTTAACTATTTTTTCGCGTTTTAATTCCGCTATTAATATAATTACTTTATTTTAGTAAAATTTTCGATAGCTTTTTAATAATCGTAATTATTATTAAATAGCTTACATGCTCGCAAAATTATTCTAAGAACTTAAAAAACAGCTAAAAAGTTGTCCATAAAATATATATTATAAATTAATATATTATTTATTATTGTATTATAAATCAATATATTATTAATTGCACTATAATAAATTAATATATTATTAATTGCTATATTATAAATTAATGTATTATTAATTATACTACTATAAATTAATATATTATTTTTAAGTTGCTTAATTATTAATCAAATAATTAATAATATAATGTTTATTCGTAAAAGGTTTTTTATATAAATAAACGTATATTTTGTTCTATTTCCTTTTTTTTTTTACTATTAAAATATTTATTTACTACATTATATTTACTTCGTTTTATATTTATTACTTTAACCCTTTTTATATATATTTTATATATTTTACTTCGCTTTATTAGTTAAATTTTTTAAAGTTTACTTCGTTTATTACATTATTATAAAACTTTTACAACATTTAATTTATTTTATACTAGTTTAATTATACCGCTTTATTATATTATATTTAGTTCGCTTTATTAAATAGCTTATAATGTTTAATGTTTGATTTTTAAACAATAAAATAAAGGAATTAATATAAACGTATAAGAATTAATATAAACGTATGATTTTATAAACGTATAACCTTTTGCTGTTTTTTATTACCCTAAAAATTAATTGTTAATATATACTGTTTTTTTTTTAACTTTTTATATATTTAATATTTGCTTAGTTTTATTTTACTTTAGCTATTTTTAACGCTATTTAATTAAATATACCGATTTTATATATTTTATTTTGTACGTTTTATTTAAATTGTTAATAATATTGTTAATAACTTTCTTAATTAATATATTTTACTACTTTAATTTTATAATATTTAGCATTTTTAAACAATGTTTTCTAAACTTTTTTAATTTTAGCAATTTTATAAACGTGCTTTTATATTAAACAATTTATTATATTGCTAAAAAAAATAACGTATTTTTCGTTTTTTGCTTTTTTGCTTATTTTTTTATTTAATAAACTATTTTTTGCTTTTATAATAGCTATAACTAGTTAATTTTATTTATTTAATAATAGTTGTAATAATATTATTATAAATTATAACTTTAGTAATAATAATGCTTTTAATAATATATTTGCTTTATATTTTTATTTTTTTAATACTATTTTATATTTTTATAAACGTAAAAAACTTAATAAATTAATATAAAAGTTACGTATTAACTATAATGTTTTTTTTGTTAATAAATTTTTAACGTTTTTATAATTTTAACGCGTTTATATATTTATATTTAGCTTAAAAGCTCGTTTTACTTTTGATTTTTTAAAATTTTAGTTTATTTAACTTTTTTATAGCTTTATTTTGCTTACTGCTACTAAAAAAAATTTTTAAATTGTTTTTATAGTTACTTCGTTAAATTGTAAAAAAGAACAAGCAGCTTTTTATAAACTTAATATATATATATAAATATATATATAAATAACAAAAATAATAAAAATAATTATTGTTAAATTTAAACAGCTATAACTTTTTTTTTAACGTATTTATTTTTATAAAGTTTACTGTTAAAATTATTTGTTTTATTATTAATAAAAAACGTTTTTTTATTATTAACTTTATTTTTAGTGCTTTTATTTTAATAAATATTAGTTTTATTAGCTAAAGCAAATATTTTGTTAGTTAACTACTGTTTTTTTTTTTTTAGTTTTAAAAACTATTTTTATTTTATTTGTTGTAAATAACTTATTTTTTATAGCTAACATATTTTTTAATTACGTTAATACGTTTAATAAAAAAAACAGTTTTAATACTATTAAATATTATTTATATTTATATAAAAAATAACAAATTTAATTTATAATTAAATATAATAAATATAAAAAAGTAACAATTAATAAAAGCAAAAAAATTTAATAACAAAAGTTTTAAAAAACTAGCTATAAATATAATACAGTTAAGTAGAGGGGGCACTAGCCACGCAGTGGCTAGTGGGGCCACAAGGGCTGTGGCTTATGGCCACCCCACTAGCTGGGGCCCACCCACTTAAATGGGTGGCCGCAGGCAGTGGCCTTTGGCCACCACCTTTACATAAAGAAAGCAACCAATACAGAAATCACCACCATATACACTACCCCCCCATAGGTTATTGTGTTAAATGGTGCGGTAAATCGTATTGAGCCACGACTGTAGCGTTGTTCAAACAAGGCCGGAGTAGTTTTTCAACCTCCGCGCTGTTTCAAACGCCTCAAATACAGCCAAAGAGTAGTTTTTCAACCTCCGCGGTTGCCTCCAACAGCCTGCCGTAAGTTCTTCAACATCGGCAGCCTCGAACACGACTACAAAGTAGTTTTTCAACCTCTGCAGCCAACTCAAACGAACGAAGTCGTTCTACCTTTCGAATACAGCCGGCAGTTAACAACGTTGCGTCTTTACCTTCAGCGTTACTCCGGCTTTGCGGCGTCTATCCGCAATCAAATCCAACAACTACACTATCGTCGTCTCCCCTGCCCGATTACCCTTTTACAACAACCTAAGCAATATAGCTTTTCAACAGCAAGCTCTCCCGTACAAATCTCTCCCCGCAAACAACTACAACGTGGTCGTCAGTCTCCCGTTGACGACAACCTGCCCACGCAGCAATTAATCTACAAACCAACCAACCTTCAAAAACCTATACAGACCTACACCTGTACAAACCTGTACAAACCTGTACAGACCTACCTACACCTGTACAGACCTACTTACACCTACTTACCCCTACAGACCTACACAAACCTATTGGTGGATTTTGGTAGATTTAGTAGGATTAGTGGGATTAGTAGGGCTTATGTTTGTGGCTAAGGCTAGGGCTATTGAGGTCAATAGATTTTTGTTGTGTGCGCGGCACTTGATACAGTTAGGTAGAGGGGGCACTAGCTACGCAGTGGCTAGTGGGGCCACAAGGGCTGTGGCTTATGGCCACCCCACTGGCTGGGGCCCACCCACTTAAATGGGTGGCCGCAGGCAGTGGCCTTTGGCCACCACTTTTACATAAAGAAAGCAACTAATACAGAGATCACCACCATATACACTACCCCCCTATAGGTTATTGTGTTAAAATAGTTATTAATTATTAAAGCTAAAATAAAAGTTAATAGTTATTATAACAATATAAAAACTTAAAGCATTATTAATATAATTATAACTAAAGCTTAAATCCGTTTGTTTATTTAGTTTATTAAAAGCTTATTAAACTAATAAAAAAAATTATTATATTAATTAATTGCTATATTAATATTTAAGCTTAAAACGTTCGAAATATAGTTAAAAAATAGTACGAAAAGTTTATTTGTATTTAATAAAATATTTATAATATTTAAAACATTATTAAATAAGTTAAACTAAACAGCTATAATTTAACTATAGCTTTTATTAAGCTTTTTAATAAATAAAAAGTTTTCTATTTAGTTAAATAAACTAACAATAAGCTATATTATTTAATTAAATTAGTTTAAACTTTTTTTTATTACTTATAAATATAAAAGCAGTTTTTAAATATTATTAGTTTTAATAATATATATAATATTAACTGCTTTAAGCTTTTATTGTTTTAAACAATAAGTTTAACTTATTTAAAAATAGTTTTTAATGCTATTTTTAAATTAATTAACAATAAAAAACAAAAAAGCTTTTAATTTTTAGCTAAAAATATTTATTAGTTTATAATAAGTTATATTATATAAAAGCTTTATATTGTTATTATTAATTATAATATAATAATAAAAGCTATATTAAATAACTAGTTTTTTTATATATAATAATGGTTTTATATATATTATATTAATTTAAACGTTTTATTTAATATTAAACAAAAATAAGTTTTTAGTTATATTAATAATAGCAGCTTTAATACTAATAAAAATAAAAATATTATTTTTGCTAGTTAATTATTTATAAAGTTAAGCTTTTTTAATAAGCAGTTAATAAATATTACTTTTATTAATAACAAATTTTTTTTTATATTTATTAAAGCGTTTTAATAATATAAAAAAATGTAATATTTATAAAAATAAAAACTATATGTAAAAAAATATAAATTAAACTTTGCTAAAAGTTTAACAAGCAGCGCTTTATATTATAATATATATATAAAATTTATATGTTTATAAAACAATAATAAGCTTGTTATTATATTTATAAATATTATAACTTTAATATTTAAGTTATAGTTAATATAAAAATAAACAATAATAATATTAAAAGCTATTTGTTAAATAGTATAAATTATTTATATAATTTTATTAAAATAATATAACAAATAATAACTAACTAAAAGTATAACTTTAAATAAGTTTATGCTTAAAATAAAATTTTTATTTAATATAAATATTTTTTTTTTTAAACTATTTAAGCAAGCTTTAAATAATTATAGCTTTAAAAAAATAAACTTCATTAATTTATAATACTATATTATTTATAAATTAATGTTAATTATACAAACTTTTTTTTAGTAAACATTAAACATTATATTAATTATTGTTTAATTATTATTAAGCTTAAAATTTTATATTATTATAATATTTATATTAAACTAGTTAACAAAAGCTTTTTTAATAAATATAACATTAACTTTTATTAATAGTTATAAAAATTGTTATTAAAAAACTTATATTTAACTAATTTACAATTTTAAAATTGTTATTATGCTTTATAGTTAACTTAAAAACTTTATAAAGCTTATTTTTAATAAGCTTATAATTTTATTAAATAAGCTATTAACTATTTAACTAATTATAAGCTAAAAATAAAGTTATTTATTAAATAGCTAAAACAAATTAACATTAGTTAAACTTAAACAAAATAAAGTTTATAACAATAGTACTAAAAAAAGCGAAAATAGTTTAGTTATTTAGCGTTAAATACGTAGTTAATTATTAATACTTAAAGCTAAAAAACAACAAATAATAAAACTAGCGAACATTAGTTATAGCTTAATATTTAAAAGCAAAAAAGCTAATAAAAGTTAAAATAGTTAAACTAAATAGCTATTTAAATTAAATTACGGTTATAGCATTATTAAAGTTTTTTAAAATAAAACGCTGTAAAAAGTAAAAGCTTTATTAAAAGTGCAATAATAATATTTTTATAAAATAATATATTAAATAATATATCCTTAAATTAATTAGCTTTAGTTATAAAGCAAATAGGTTTAATATAACTAAATATACTATAGGGCATATTTTAAATTAAACTAATTAAAAAGTTTTACGTATATAAAGTTATACGTTTGTATTAATTCTTTATACGTTTATATTAATTCTTTAAAATAAAGGTATGTTTTATAAATATTAATATTTACATATTTTGTTAATAAATTATAGCATAAAAGCTTTTATATATATATATAGCTTATTAAATATATTTTATATAATAAAAGTAAGTAAGCTTTATAATAAGTTATTGTTAACTATGTTAACTTTATTTATAGCATTATTTATAAGCTATAAACATATTTATATTATGTTGTTTTTAAAAATAATATAATTTTTTAAATAAGTTATATATATAAATATTGTTTTAAACATATTATTAATTACTTTTTTTAAAAATCGAAATTTTACTTATATAATAAATAAATTTATATTTATTTATATATTGTTTATTAATATATTTATATAATAATTGCAACTTTATTTTAATTTTTTCTTGTTAAACATGCTAATAGTAAGTTTTAGTAGTATATTTAAAATATAAAAGCTTTTATATTATTTAAAAGTAAAATTTTTTTTTTTAACAAGCTTTAATATTTTTTAAATAAATATAAACATAAACATAATATTTATATATTATATGTTTAATTAATAAACATTAAACATAAAATAGTATTATTGTTAAATATTCTTTGTTTTAGTTATATATTGCTTAAAATAATAAGTAATTTTTATATATTACTTGAAATAATATTTATGTTTTTAAGGTTATAATGTTTTTTAAAATGTTTAAAAATAACAAAAACATTAATAGTAGGTTTATAAATTATTTGTTTTACTAATGCATATAAAACATATAGTAATATTACTATTAAATAATCTTTGTTTTAGTAATATATTACTTAAAATAATAAGTAACTGTTTTATATTATTTAAAATAATAGTTTTGTTTTTAAGCTTATAAAGTTTTTTAAAATGTTTAAAAATAACAAAAACAACAATAGTAAGTTTATAAATTATTTGCTTTATTAATGCATATAAAACGTATAATAGTATTACTGTTAAATAATCTTTAGTTTAATAATATATTACTTAAAATAATAAGTAATTGTTTTATATTATTAAAAATAATATTTATGTTTTTAAGCTTATAAAGTTTTTTAAGTTCTTTTAAAATAATATAAACATTAATTACAGGTTAATTAATTATTTGCTTACTATATAAATATAAAATATATATTAATATTATTATTAAAAATAACTTGTTTTAACTATATATTGTTTTTAACAATATATAATTTGTTTATATTTTTAAGCTATTAAAGTTTTAAAGTTTTTAAACTATTATTATAAAAGCATTATATTTATAATATTTACTTTAACTTATTTTATATATTATTTGTTAATATTGTTGTTTATGTTTAATTAAATTTATATTTAGTTTTATTAATGTTTTATTTTTAATTAATAAATATAAATATATTAATAATTTTATAAAATAAATACACTTTTATTTTTATTTTATTATTTTATTATTATTATATAGTGTAGTATTAAGTATTATTGTAATATTACTACTGTAGTATATAATACTATTACTATAATATTATTATTAACATTTAAATACTATAGTAATATTAATACTTAATTTTTAAGTATTATAGTAATATGTAGTACTACTATAATAGTATTAATACTCCATTAATACTATTAAATACTACAGTAATAATACTAATGTAGTATGTAATATTATTAATTATTAACTATAAATATGCTTATAAATTTATATATTTAAATAATATATTCTTAGATTAATTAGCTTTAGTTATAAAGCAAATAAGTTTATTATAGCTAAATATACTATAAATTATACTTTAGTTTTAAACTAATTAAAAAGTTATATATTTATAAAGTTATATGTTTGTATTAATTCTTTATATGTTTTTATTAACTTTTATTATTAATTATATCATTATAAATTAATATATTATTAATTACATTATTATAGTTTAATATATTATTATTAAGTTGCTTAATTATTAATTAAATAATTAATAATATAATGTTTATTTATATAAAGTTTTTTATATAAATAAACATATATTTTGTTCGATTTCCTTTTTTTTTTACTATTAAGCTATTTATTTATTACATTATATTTATTTCGTTTTATATTTATTACTTTAACCCTTTTTATTTATTTTTTATATATTTTACTTCGCTTTATTAGTTAAATTTTTTAAAGTTTACTTTGTTTATTATATAATTATAACACTTTTACAACATTTAATTCATTTTATACTAGTTTAATTATACCGCTTTATTATATTATATTTAGTTATTTTTATAATCTTTAATGTTTTATTTTTAAACAATAAAATAAAGGTATGTTTTATAAATTTTAATATTTATATATTTTGCTAATAAATTATAGCATAAAAGCTTTTTTATATATATATATAGCTTATTAAATATATTTTATATAATAAAAGTAAGTAAGTTTTATAATAAGTTTTTGTTAACTATGTTAACTTTATTTATAATATTATTTATAAGCTATAAATATATTTATATTATTTTGTTTTTAAATATATTATAATTTTTTAAGTAAGTTATATATATAAATATTGTTTTAAACAT
>MU382780.1:0-16721 GCA_022495115.1 Xylaria castorea | reverse complement strand
TATTATTTACTTTAACTTATTTAATATATTATTAGTTAATATTGTTAGTTATGTTTAATTAAATTTATAATTAGTTTATATTAATGTTTTATTTTTAATTAATAAATATAAGTATATTAATTATTTTATAAAATAAATATACTTTTATTATTATTTTATTATTTTATTATTATTATATAATGTAATACTAAGTATTATTGTAGTATTACTACTATAGTATATAGTACTACTACTATAGTATTAATACTAATATTTAAATATTACAGTAATATTAGTACTTATTTTTTAAGTACTATAGTAATATATAGTACTACTATAGTAATATTAATATTTAAAATTAAGTATTATAGTAATATATAGTACTACTATAGTAGTATTAATACTATATTAATACTACTAAATATTATAATAATAATACTAATGTAGTATATAATACTACTAATTATTAACTATAATTAATACTTTGTAATACTAATTATTAACTATAATAAAATAGTATTTATAAACAAAGTTATTTAATAAAAAATATTTTATAACTAACATTATGTTTAATATAATTATTATTAAATTTTATAAGTTATTAATATTAAGCAAAGTTATTTTTATATTTTATATTTAATTTAATATTAAAATATACGTTAAAAATAATTTATAACTTATAACTGTTTGTTATAATACAAGCTATTTTATTATTTTAATAAACAATTAAGAAATTTAAATATTTATATTTAATATATTAATAAAAAATTAATATAAATGTATAAAGAATTAATATAAACGTATAACTTTATAAACGCATAATTTTTTAATTAGTTTAATTTAAAATTTGCCCTGTAGTACATTTAGCTACAATAGCCCTATTTATTAACTTATTGTATTTAATTGTAAACTTTGCATTTAAAGCTATTCGTAAACCTTTAAATTGTAAACCTTTTAATTGTAAACCTTGCATTTAAATCTATTTGCACCTTTTACAATTAACCTATCGCAATAAACTTTGTAGGATTAACGAATATTTTTAAAAGCAAAGTTTATAATTAAAAAATTTACAATTAAAAGGTTTACAATTAAAAAGTTTACAATTAAAAGGTTTATAATTAAAAAGTTTAAAATTAAAAAGTTTACAATTAAAAAGTTTATAAATAGCTTTAAATGTAGGTTAACAATTGTAAAGTTTACAATTAAAAGGTTTATAAATAGCTTTAAATGCAAAGTTTACAATTAAAAGGTTTACAAATAGCTTTAAATGTAGGTTAGCAATTGCAAGGTTTACAATTAAAGGGTTTACGAATAGCTTTTAATGCAAGGTTTACAATTAAAAGGTTTGCAATTATAAAAGCTTGTTTTGCTAGTGGTTAATTTACAGTTAAGTGCAAGTACAATTTAAACGGTTGCAAAAACAAAGTGCACTAACAATTATTTTTTAAGCTAATAAAAGCTTATAAAAAGTTATGCGTTTATAAAGTTATACGTTTATATTAATTCTTTATACGTTTATATTAGTCTTTTATTTATATATATAAACTAGCATTTTATTATATAAAACATTAATAGTAAAATAATATTATTAAACTAAGCTACTTTTATAATTAAACTTTAAAAATAATTATAACAATAAAATAAAATAAGTTTATTTAAAATAATAATATAGTTAATAAACAATTTTAAACTTAACTTTTTATTTAATATTAAATATTTTTATAACTATAAAGCTAATATTAACTTATTTGCTTAAGCAATAATAATAAAGTTATATAAAAACTTTATTATATTTTATAATATTGTAAAAAAGAATAAACTTATTAAAAAGTAAACTATAATAGCTAATATAATTATTATTTTTGCTTATATTATAGTAATATTTTTTATTAACAATATATATTTGCTAAATGTTAACTTTAATAGTTTTATATAAAACTATTTATTTTATTTAAAAATAAATAACGCTATAATAATAATTTTTCTTATAGCTAATTTAAAAGTAATACTATTTATAAATTATATAAACAAATTTATTTATATTTGTTAAAAAATAAATATAAATATTATTAAAAACTTTAGTAAAAAACAGTATTTAATAAATATATAAAACAAAGTTAGTTTAATAATAACTATAATAATTGTGCTAAATAGTTTAAATATAAATAATATTATTTTAATTAAATATTAGCTTTTTAAAAATTTTAATTTTTTAAATAAAGTTTTTATAGCGTTATTTATAAAAAATAACAACTTTAAAAACGTTTAAGCAACGATTAAAAAAAATAAACATAATATAATAAAAATGCTGCTTTTGTTTAATATATAACGTTTAAACAATCTATTTTTAATTTAAACTAATAACAGTGTTTATATATATCTAATTAATTTTACTTATATAAAACGTTTTAAAAAACTTTTTAAAAAATATTAAATATAGCATACTATAAGCATAGTTAAAAAAAAAACATAATATATATAAACTTTATTAAAAGCTAACAAAATTAAATTAATACAATAGTATAATTATATACTTTAAAACTTAAAAACTAACAATTTATTAATAAAGTTTTTAATAAAATATACGTAAATAATAAAATAAAATATATAAAACATTTAACTTTTTTTAGTTATTTAATGTTTATAATATAGCAAATAATATATAGCAAATATAAAAAAAATAGTTATTAATTTAAAATTATTAAACAAAGTTATTGTTTTAAATTATTATTTTTTATTAACTATTAAATTTTTTATTGTTAAAGTTAAAAAATGCTTGTTTATTATAATTATTAATTGCAAAATCTTTTTTTTTATAAATTTTTAGTATAACTAAAGTATTATAACTATATAATAATTATATTATTAAAAAAATTAAAAGTTTTATATATTATATTAATAAAGTTTTAAAACAGTTTTAAATTTGTTTAATAATTTATATACAAAAAACTATTATTTTATTTTTAATATATAAAAATATATATTAATAACATTATAATATATTTTAAAACTGCAAATTTTTTTTTTTATTGTAAAACTGTTTTAAATATATATAGCTTTATTAATTTTAATTTATAACTAACAAAATTATTTGTTATATATTTTATAATTAAACTATTAAAATTTTTAGTAAATAAAATTAAAATGTTTATAATAAATAATAAAGTTATAACTATAACTAAAATATATTAACTACATATATTAAAAACGTTAAAAATATATATAAAACTAGTTAAATTTTTGTAAAAAACTTGTTTTATAATATTAACAAAAACTATTGCTATTATAAAAAACAAAAATAACATTATTAGCGTAAACGCAAAAAAATAAAGTAATTTTAATAATAGTTATAACGTATAAAAAATAAGCAACTATTATAGTTTTTAAATTAACTTTACAAAAAAAAAACGCTTTTAAATATTGTAGCAATAGTTAATAAAAACTAGCTATTTTATTTATTAAAATTTTATGAAACTATTATTTATAAAATTAAACGTTTTTTAAAAACAAGTTATAAAGTTATAATATTTTATACTAATAACACTTAAAATAAACGTTATTTAATAATTAACTTTGTTTAACTTATTATATTTTTTAATAAAATATTAACTAAAGCAAAACTATAATATAAAGTAATAAAACTTAAAATATTAAGTTTTATTTAAATATGTTATAATTTTTAAATATATTTATAATTTTATATATAATTAATAATTGTTTTAACTAACTATAAAGTAATAAAAAATATTATTAATTAAACAAACTTATAATTTATAAACGTTATTAAATTAAATATAAAGCTTATAATAATATTAATTTTTTTAAAAATTATAATTAAACGTATAATATATTTTAAAGCAAATAAACTTTGTTTTAAATGTTTTATTTTAATTGCTAACTTTTTTAAACAAACAAAATAATATAATTATATATAATAAAAAATATATTACTTTAAATAATATAATAAACAATATTAGCTATTTTATAACAATAAAAATATTTATAAACAATAATTAAAAATAAAAGCTATATAAAAAGTATTAAATTAACCGTTAATTTAACAATATTTTAGCTAAGCTAAAACGTTATAAAGCTGCTATTTTTAAAGCAACAAAAAAAAAGCAAAAAAATAATATAATAATTACTAAAAAACTATTAATGCTATTTTTATATAAAGTTATTAATAACTTTTTATATTTAGTTTATTTTAATAGTATATAATATTTATATATTTTAAACGTTTATTAAAACAAAATATTAGTGTAATAGCGCAATAGTTAAACGTTTGGCTGCTTTTTTTGCGAACAAACCTACTCCTCGTTCGAACGCAAAAAGTTGTTAGTTTAAATCCGGCTTATACTATAAAAAACGCAGTTTAAAAATTAAGCTTAAATTATTAGTTTTTGCTATATTTAGCTTTTATAAGCTTCTTATTATATTTTTTTTACAATAAAAGTAAAGCTAAACATAAACTTTTTATAAAACATCCGCTTATATTTGCTATAAATATAAATTAGTACGTTTTTACTTTTTAAAAAGTTAAACTAAAAAAACTATTGTTTTGCTTTTTATAATATAAAACTAGCAAAAATATTTAGTACTATTAAGCTTAATAACTTTAGCAGTTTAATTAAATTAACAAAAAAACAATTTATAATACAACAATATATTTACTTAAATAATATATAAAAAACTAGCTAGTTAAAAGCTAAAACTACAGTAAATTATATGCTTAATATAAACAAATTATCCTTTTAACATAAAACAAAGTTTTTACGTATAACAAAAATTAACGAGCAATTTTTAATATATAAAAGTTTTATTTAGCTTTCGCTTTAGCTGTAGAACAGTTTTTCCTTATAATATAAACAAGTAGAATAGCCGTATAACTTTAAACTGTTTTATAGATTAACTTAAAATCAAAAATTAATAATTAAAACAAAATATTTTATATTATTTATAATAAACAATATTATATTAGCTTTAAAAAAATGTTTTATAAACTATAAAGTTTTATTATTAATAATATTTTTAAATAACTTAAAAAATACTAAAAACATTGTTTTTAATGTTTAAATAATGCTATAAATAAATAAAAAACGTTTAAAAAATTAAAGCTTATTTAAAAACCGTTAAGTTTTTATTATATAATAATTATAAAGTTTATAGTTAAACTATTAAAAGTTATATTAATAATAACCTTTTAATATAACAATTAATATAAACATATAAAAAGTTAATATAAACGTATAACTTTATAAACGTATAATCTTTTGCTGTTTTTTATTAGCTTAAAAATTAATTGTAAGTATATACTGTTTTTTTATAACTTTTTATATATTTAATGTTTATTTAATTTTATTTTATTTTAGTTATTTTAACGTTATTTAATTTAATATATTAACTTTTTATATTTTATTTTGTACATTTTATTTAAACTATTAATAATATTGTTAATAATTTTAATAATTAATATATTTTATTATTTTAACTTTATAATATTAAACATTTTTAATTTTAGCAATTTTATAAACGCGCTTTTATAATAAACAATTTATTATATTGCTAAAAAAAATAACGTATTTTTTATTTTTTGCTTTTTTGCTTAATTCTTTTATTTAATAAACTGTTTATTGCTTTTATAATAGTTATAACTAGTTAATTTTATTTATTTAATAATAGTTATAATAATATTATTGCAAATTATAACTTTAATAATAATAACGCTTTTAATAATATATTTATTTTAAATTTTTATTTTTTTAGTATTTTTTTATATTTTTACAATATAAAAAATTTAATAAGCTAATATAAAAGCTATATATTAACTATAATGTTTTTTTTGTTAATAAATTTTTAACGTTTTTATAATTTTAATACGTTTATATATTTATATTTAGCTTAAAAGCCCGTTTTAATTCCTATTTTAAAAAACTTTAGCTAATTTAACTTTTTTATAGTTTAATTTTGCTTACTGCTATTAATAAAAAATTTAAATTATTTTTACGGTTAATCCGTTAAATTATAAAAAAAAGCAAGCAGCTTTTTATAAACTAAATATATATATATAAACTTATATATAAATAGCAAAAATAATAAAAATAGTTATTATTAAATTTAAATAGCTATAATTTTTTGTTTAATATTTTTTTTTATAAAGTTTATTATTAAAGTTATTTATTTTACTATTAATAAAAAACGCTTTTTTATTGCTAACTTTATTTTTAATGCTTTTATTTTAATAAGTACTAGTTTTACTAATTAAAACAAATATTTTGTTAATTAGCTACTGTTTTTTCTTTTAGTTTTAAAATTTATTTTTAACTTATTTGTTTTAAATAATTTATTTTTTTATAGCTAACATACTTTTTAACAACGTTAATACGTTTAATAAAAATAATAGTTTTAATACTATTAAACATTATTTATATTTATATAAAAAACAACAAATTTAATTTATAATTAAATATAATAAATATAAAAAAATAATAACTAATAACAACAAAAAAATTTAATAATAAAAGTTTTAAAAAACTAGCTATAAATAGTTATTAATTGTTAAAGCTAAAAACAAATATTAATAGTTATTATAACTATATAAAAACTTAAAACATTATTAATATAATTATAGCTAAAGCTTAAATTTGTTTGTTTATTTATTTTATTAAAATCTTATTAAATTAATAAAAAAAACTGTTATATTAACTAGTTATTATATTAATATTTAAGCTTAAAACGTTCGAAATATAATTAAAAAATAGTATAAAAAGTTTATTTTTATTTAATAAAATATTTATAATATTTAAAACATTATTAAATAAGCTAAACTAAACAGTTATAATTTAACTATAGTTTTTATTAAGCTTTTTAATAAAAAAAAAGTTTTTATTTAGTTAAATAAACTAATAATAAACTATATTGTTTAATTAAATTAGTTTAAACTTTTTTATATTATTTATAAATATAAAAGCAATTTTAAATATTATTAGCTTTAATAATATATATAATACTAATTATGTTAAGCTTTTATTATTTTAAACAATAAGTTAAACTTATTTAAAAATAGTTTTTAATATTATTTTTAGCTTAATTAACAACAAAAAATAAAAAAGCTTTTAGTTTTTAGCTAAAAATATTTGTTAGTTTATAATATAATATATTATATAAAAGCTTTATATTATTATAACTAATTATAATAAAACAATAAAAGCTATATTAAATAATTAGTCTTTTTTTATATAATAGTAGCTTTATATATATTATATTAACTTAAACGTTTTATTTAATGCTAAATTAAAATAAGTTTTTTATTGCGTTAATAATAATAATTTTAATACTAATAAAAATAAAAATGTTATTTTTATTAGTTAATTATTTATAAATTAAACTTTTGTAATAAATAATTAATAAATACTGCTTTAGTTAACAATAAAAACATTTTCTTTATTTATTAAAACATTTTTATATTATAAAAAAGAATAATATTTGCAAAAATAAAAGTTGTATATAAAAAAGCATAAATTACATTTTGCTAAAAGTTTGACAACTAATATTTTATATTATAATATATTTATAAAACTTATATATTTTTAAAGTTATAATAAACTTATTGTTATATTTATAAATATTATAACTTTAATATTTAAGTTATATTTAATATTAAAACAAATAATAATAATATTAAAGGCTATTTTTTAAATAATATAAATTATTTATATAATTTTATTAAAATAATTTAAAAAATAATAGCTAACTAAAAGTATTATTTTAAACAAGCTTATATTTAAAATTAGATTTTTATTTAACATAAATATTTATTATTTTTTTTGGATTATTTAAGCGAATTTTAAACAATTATAGCTTTAAAAAAATACATTTAATTAATTTATAATATTATATTATTTATAAATTAATATTAAACATAAAAAACTTTTATTTAATAAACATTAAATATTATATTAATAACTGTTTAATTATTATTAAGCTTAAACTTTTATATTATTATAACATTTACATAAAAATAGCTAACAAAAGCTTTTTTAATATATAAAATATTAACTTTTTTTAATAGTTATAAAAATTATTATTAAAAAATTTATACTAACTAATTTATAATTTTAAAATTATTATTATATTTTATAGTTAACTAAAAAACTTTGCTAAATTTATTTTTAATAAGCTTATAATTTAATTAAACAAACTATTTGCTAGTTAGCTAACTATAAGCTAAAAACAAAATTGCTTATTAAATAGCTAAAACAAATTAACGTTAACTAAACTTAAATAAAGCAAAAAATATAACAGTAGCACTAAAAAAACCAAAAATAGTTTAACTATTTAACATTAAATATATAATTAAACATTAATATTTAACACTAAATAAATAACAAATAATAAAACTAATAAACGTTAATTATAGCTTAATATTTAAAAGTAAAAAAGCTAATAAAAGTTAAAATAGTTAAACTAAGTAGCTAATTAAATTAAATTATGTTTATAACATTATTAAAGTTATTTAAAACAAAACACCTTAAAAAATAAAAGCTCCGTTAAAAATATAATAAAACTATTTTTATAAAATAATATATTTAAATAATATATTCTTAAATTAATTAGTTTTAATTATAAAGCAAACAAGTTTAATATAATTAAATATATTATAAAGTATATTTTAAGTTAAACTAATTAAAAAGTTATACGTTTATAAAGTTATACGTTTATATTAATTTTTTATACGTTTATATTAATTGCTTTTAATATATATAAAGTTATATAATATTTAATATAATATTAACTGTTATTTATAAATTTAACAAAGAATGCTTGCTTATACTTAAAAATATATAATATATTATTATATAATAATCAATAATATTAATAAAACTTTTTTTTTTTTATAACTAAAGCATATTATATAACATTATATTTAACTATAATGTAAAGTTTATATTTAAATTTTAGTAAATATTATAAATAAAAATAAAAACAAAATTAGCAATATTTATAAGTTATTATTTTTAAACAAATAAACTTAATAAGCAAAAAAATTAAAACTTAAAAATTATAATATAATATTATTTAGCATGGTTAATAATTAATACTATAAAGTATTAATATAATATTTTACTTCGCCCTTTAATAACTTAATAAAAACAAAGTATAAAATTTTTTTAAAAATGGTATTTTATAGCCCTTGCTTTAAATAACTTAAATATATAAAGTTTGTATTTTTAGAATAGGTCCCCGATTTTAAATCGCCGATTAGTACTTTATAGTACTAAATTTCTTTTTAAGTACTACAACTTTAGTACTACAAAGTACTAATCAGCGTTTAAAAATCGAGGACTTACTTTAAAAATATAAATCCTATATTTCTAAGTTATTTAAAATAAGGGCTATAAAATAATGTTTATTTGGAATCTTTAAGTTACGTTTTTATAAAGCTATTAAAAGGCAAAGTGAAATGCTTTAAGTATTATAGTAATACTAATTACTAACTATGTTATTTAGTATTAAAACTTAATATATTATAACTAAATATTATTTTAGCGCTTTAATATAACTTTAATAACTTAAAATTAGCAACAATTAGCTAATTGTTAAATAAAATAGTTTTAAGTTTTAAACTTTATAGCTTATTATATATTTTTAAAGTATTAAAACTAGTATTAAATTTTATACTATATTAACAACTTTATTAATAAAACGTTAAAACAGTTATATAATATATTTTAATTAACGCTAAAATTAAATATAATATTAAAAATAACTTAATAAAGTGTTTTTAAAATTATATAAAAAATATAATTTGCTAAAAAAGCTTTTAAAAAAATAGTTTATATAACATATTAAACTATTTATAATATTAAAAAAAATAAAGAAACTAGCATATAAACTTAATTTTTTAAAACATTAAAAAATATATAAAGTTATATTAATAACATATTTATATTTAACACTAAAAAAAAAACTTGTTTAATAAAAAACGATTAATATTTAGTTAAATTATAGTTAAAAAAATAATAAATAAATATTATATAAAATAAAAAACATTTTAAAAAAACAAGTTGTTAAAAAAAAAAACGCTTATTTTTAAAATATTTAATAAAATAAAAAAGAATATAACAACAAATATAATAAAAAATATTTGCAAATATTTTTTATAAAACATATAGCTTAATTAGTTTAAAAATGTAATAATATACATTTTATAATACTAAATAAACTTAAGCTAAAAAAAGCAAATATTATACAAAATAAAACAATTATATAAAAATATAACAATTAAAACTAAAAGTTAATAAACATTGTTTTAACTACTAATATTTATATATTATTTAAAAAAGCATTTTTAAACATAAACTTAATTTAAAATATTTTTAAAACGTTAATAAAAATATTACTTTTATAAAAAGCTTTAATAATTAAAAACAATAAAATAGTATAAACAACAAATAGCTTTTTTATTTATAAACAGTTAAACATAAACGTATAATTATTATATATAGTTTTAAATAAATAATTTTTTTATTTTTTTATTTTATTAAACTATTACACTTTTTAATTAATTATAAGCTAAATTAAACTTTATTTTAATTATAATACTTTAATTATAACTTATATAATACTTTATTATATTAATTATAATATATTAAGCAGCGCTTATACTATTAATTATAACTATTTTTAACTTATTTTTTTTTAATTATTTTTAATATTTAAAACTAACAGCGTTATATTATTAAACCGAACTTTATATACAACAAAATTGTAGCAATTTTTAACTACAACAAAATTTAATAAATAAACAATTATTTTAATAATAACTAAGTTAATTAGTGTAATAGCGCAATAGTTAAACGTTTAATTGCTTTTTTTATAAAAGATTTGCTCCTCGTTTGTATATAAAAAGTTGTTGGTTTAAATTTAGCTTATATTATAAAAAACATAGTTTAAAAATTAAGCTTAAGCTATTAGTTCTTGTTATATTTAGCTTTTATAACCTTTTTATTAAATTTTTTTTATAATAAAAGTAAAACTAAACACGAACTTTTTGTAAAACACTTGCTTATACTTGCTATAAGTATAAATTAGTACGTTTTTAACCTTTAAAAAGTTAAACCGGGAAAACTGTTGTTTTGCTTATTTTAACGTAAAACTAGCAAAAATATTTAGTGCTGCTAAACTTAATAACTTTAGCAGTTTAATTAAATTAATAGCAAAACAATTTATAACGCAGTAATATATTTACTTAAGTAATATATAAAAAACTAGCTAATCGGAAGCTAAAACTATAGTAAATTATATGCTTTAATATAAACGAATTACTTTTTTAGCGTAAAACAAGGTTTTTGTATATAAAAAGATTTAATAATTAATTTTTAATGTATAAAAGTGTTATTTAGCTTTAGCTTTAGCTATAAAACGGTCTTTTTTTATAATATAAACAAGTAAAATAGCCGCGTAGCTTTAAGCTACTTTGCAAATTAAATTAAAAATTAACTAAGTTAATTAACTAATTAAAAAAAAAGTTTTAAAACTTATTTTTAACTATAGCGCAAATGTGCGTATAATTTAAACAACTTATAATAAAGTTATAAAATTAGCTAAAAATATTGTTTTAAATATAGTTTAAACTATTCGCGTTAACGCAAACTAAAAAATATTTATTTTAAAAAATAAAAAGTATACTTATTATTAAAACAAAATTATTTTATTTAATAATAAAAACATTATTATATTAGCTAAAACATTTTATACGTATTAAAAAGTAATATTAAAACATTATTTAATTTAAAATAGTTATATAATTTATAATATTGTTATATATATTTTAACAATATTTTTAAGTTAATAGTTAAACGAACAACTATTATATACTATAGTGAAAAAAAAACTAATTTTATATATTTAACTTATTATTTTAACATACTTTATAAAAAAAGAATTAAAATGTTATTATTATTATTATTAAATTAATCGGTAAATTTATTACTAGCGCGGCTATTTTACTTGTTTATATTGCAAGCAAAAACTATGCTTAATAGCGCTTTAGTTTTAGTTTTTACCGAAATTAAAGCGTTTAAGTTAAATAAAACGCTTGCGCTTTATTATATATAGTTCTTAATAAAAACTTTCTTTTATATACTAGGTTTTTTTGCTTAGTTAATTAAAAAAAAAAAAAGCAAAAAGGATTAAAAAAAAAAAAAAAAGAAAGCTTTTTTACAAGTTTTTAAAACTTTTTTAGCTTTTACTACTTTAGTTTATAAATAGCATAAACTTTTTTTGTTTGTTAATTTAAACTTTAATTAACGTTTTACTATTATTTTGCTTTTTGTAGCAATAATATTAAAGCATTTTTTTACCGCTTTTAATACTTTTAGCAAAATTATATATAGCTAGTTTTTTTGTTTTAATAAGCTAATATATAATTGTTTTAACTTTAGCTAAGTTATTAATAGCTTTTGCTAAATTTTAGCAGCTTTTTAAAGCTATTAAAAAAAAAGCTGCTTTTAGTTTTTTTTATTTATTAATTAGTAGTTTATAGTTTAATATTATATATACTACTGTTTTTTTGCTAATTATATATTTATATAATAAAATTAAATATTTAAATATTTGCTTTTAGTAAAAAAAAGCTTTTAAACTAATTTTTTCCGTTCGTATTTAAAAAATAACTGCTGTTTTATATTTAAAAAAGCTTTTATATTTTTTTACTATATTATTTTTAAAAAGTAGTTTTTTTGCTATAAAATAGTTATTTTTATTAAAACGTATTAATAGCTACTACTTTTGCTATTTTTTTAAAAGCGCTTTTTTTAACGTTTAATTATTAGTTTATTTATTTTAAGCTATTTAAAAAGTTTTAAAGCGTTTTTTAAGTTTTTTTTAGTTTTAGTTTTTTTATTGTTTTATTTGCGTTTTATAAACTATAAACGTAAGTTAACTATAAGTTAACTATATAACTTTTGCGCAAAAAAATATAAAAAGTTTGTTTTTAAAAACAATTGTTTTATTATAAAAATATAAGTTTAAAAGTAATACTATTAGCTTAATTTTAATATATTAAACTATTATTGTTTTATATATATTTATAATTTTATAAAAATATATTTATTATATAACTTTAAGTTTTTAAATAATATTTTATAAGCATTTTGTTTTAAAAAGCTTATGTTATGTTATAGCTTTATAAACTAATATATTATATATTATAGTAATATATAACTGTTTTATTTTTATTATATTAGTTTTATTATTATATATTATTAAGTAAAAAGTTTTTTATAAAGTTTTTTTAAATATTAATGTTATTTAAAGTTGTTTTTAAAATAAATTTTTAAAGATTTTACGCTTTTTTTAAGTTTAATTATAGCTTTTAATAAAATAATTAATATAATAATTATTTAACAAACTAATAAAAAATATATTAGCTTATTTTTTTTTAATATTAAACTTTATTTTATAATATAATATTTAAAACTTATATATATTTTATGCTTTAATTAAAACTTTATAATTATTTTTAATATTTAAACTTGTTATTATTATATTAGTATTATTTATAAATTTAATTATTATAATATTTTTATAAACTATAATTTTATTATATAAAATTAATATATATAATAAAAAAAAAAATAACAACATAAAAAAGCTTTATATTATTTTTAAATTTAATTATATTAAATTAACAAGTTTGCTATTAAATTTAAGCTATACTATTTATTTTATTAAAAGATTTTATATTTATATTATTATTTATAAAAAAAAGCTTTTAGTTTTTAATATATAAATTAGCTTTATATAATTAACTATATTAAAAATGTTAATAATATTAAACAATAAAAGCACAACTATGCTTTTTTGTTTAATAATTTTTTATATATTATTAATAACTATTTTAATTATTATATTAATAAATTAATATTTATAATTTTTTATTTATTTTTTTAAAAAAAAACTTTTAAGTTTAACAGTTTTTATAAGTTTATTATATATATATTTTTTTTAAAATTTTATTTATTATATTAATAAGCAAAATAAGCTTTTATTTTTTAACTGTTATATAAACTAATAATATTTTGTTTAGTTTTAAAATAACTATAATCTTTGCTTTTTTAAACTGCTTTAAATAATATTTAAAATAAAAGCTGCTATAATAAAAAGCTACTAATATATAAATTAATAGTTTGTTATATATTTTAAAAAATTTATTTTAAAATAAGTTATTTTTAAAAGCTTTTTATAATAAAAGTTTATATATTAAATTAATTATATATTTTTTTATAATAGTTTATAAAACTTTAAACTTTTAATATTTATTATAATATTTTAGCTAATTAAAAATATTATTAAAGTTTGCTAATAAAATAAATAAAACATTTTGCTATAAGTTTTTTTATTTTTTTAAAATATATAACTGCTATTATAAGCTTTTTTAAATTATCTTTTAATAATAAAATAAATATTGTTTTTAAAAAAAATCTATTTAATAATTTTGCTTATTTTGCTAACAATTAAAATGTTTTAAAGTTTTTTAAAACTTTTGTTACTATTTTTTGCTATAAGTTTTTTTAAACATATATTATTAAGCGTTTAAGCTTATTATAAACTTTAATTAAGTTTTTTTAAATGTTTTTAAATTTGTTTTTTTAATATTTATAATATATATATTTAACTATAGTTTTTAAAGTTATAACGTTTAAACTTATTTATAAAACTGTTTTTAATTTTTGTTTTAAAGTTTTTAAAAAAAAAAAAAATTTATAATTTTTATAAGTTATTTTATTAGTTTTTTAATTATAATATTTAATTTTTTTTTACTTTTTATTATAATTATTTTTTTAAATCTTTTATTAATTTTTGTTACTATTATAATTTTGTTTATTTATAGCTAGTTTTACTTTTTTGCTATTTTTAAATAGCTTTTTAAATATATACTTAGTTTTATAGTTATTTTAAAAGCTTTATAGTTTAAACCTTTTTAACTTAAGTTTTTTTAATATATTATTATTAAATTTTTTAATATTTACATTAAATCGATCGTTAAATTTTTTTGTTTTTTTATTATTTTTTTTGTTTTTTTTAAAAATATTAATAAAATTAAACCTTATTTTACTATAAATTTTAATAGTTTTTTACTACTTAATAAAAGCTAGTTTATTAAATTTTATAAAAAATAATAAAAGTTAAAGTTTTTTATAAGCAAATATTATTTTAAAAAAAGTGTTTTAAAAAAGTTTTATAATAAGTTTTTTTATATATTTTTTATTAAACTTAACAAATATATTAACTAAATTATTACTATAATATTTTTGCTTTTTATTTTAATATAAGCTTAGTTTTTTTTGCAGTTTTTAATTAACGTTTTAAAAATAATTTTTTTATTAATATAAAGTATAGCTTTTTTGCTTTTTTATAAAATATAATAATTGTTGCTTAAATAATATAGTGCTTTTTTTTTTATAATTTTTATTTTTTAAATTATAATAAAGTTTAAGTTCGTTTTTTATAGCATATATATTATATTTAAACGTAAATTTTTTTTAATATTTTAAAATATAATGTTTATTATAGTTATAAAAATAATAGCGTTTATGCTAATATTTTATAATATTTTATAAAAAAGCTAGTTTTATTTATACTTTTTTTTTTTTTTAATATATTAAAAGTTAAACTAGCTGCGTATAATATTAATATTATATTAACATGTTTTATTATAGTAGTTTTTTTGCAATTGTTTTAAAATTTGCATAAATATAAAATATATATAGCTTTTAATTTTTTTTTATTAAAGCGCTAAATAAACATACTTTATTTTACGCTTTATATTGTTTTTTATAATTAGCGCACTAAAGTATTACTTTTATAGTTTTTATTAAAAATTTTTTTTTAAATATTTAAAGCTTTTATAACATTTATAACATGCTTATTTAAAATAATATATAGCTATATAGTTATATTTAAAGCAATTAAAGCATTGCTATATTTTTATATTAAACGTAAATAGTTTATAATTAAAAAACTATACTTTTTAAAAAAAGCTTTTTTTGCTAAATCTTTAAACAGCTATAATTATATTAATATATAATATTATAAAAGTATATTAAACATTAAAGTTTTTTAAAAATATTTGTTTATATTTATTTAACTTTAAACAAACGTTTTTAAATATTATTTTGAATGTTTTATTGTTATAAATTTTTTATAGCTAAAGTTAATAATATAGTATGTAATATAAGGACTATATATAGTAGTATTACTGTAGTTTTAGTATTAATACCTAAATTTTAAGTATTATAATAGTATGTAGTACTACTATAGTAGTATTAGTACTAAAATTTAAGTACTATAGTAGTATATAGTACTACTATTATAGTATTAATACTAAATTTTAAGTATTATAGTAGTATATAGTACTATTATTGTAGTATATAATAGTATTACTATAGTACTTAATACTATAATAATATTTACATTATTATAATATAAATATTAAATTTATATATAATTTAATAATATAATTTACTAAAACTTTATTATATTATTATAGTATTAAACAATTAATGTTCATTATAAATTTATAAATATAATAAATATAATATTTAACTAAAACCTTTGTTTTTATTATTAGTTGCTTACAAGTTTTTTTAATTAGTTTTTAAATAATATAACTATAAAATATATATTTATTTGCTAGTTAACTATTTAATAAATATTAAAATATAAATATAAATAAT